>JAODAL010001072.1:177500-251990 GCA_025379985.1 Phyllomedusa bahiana | reverse complement strand
TTTTAATGAGTTTTTGATCGCTTTTTATTCCATTTTATTGCTGCAGATGTAACAAAAATCGCAATTCTGTGACTGGTTTTTTGTTTTTTACGGCGTTCACCGTACGGGTTAATTAACATGACAGATTTATAGGGTAGATCGTTACGCACGCGGCGATACCAAATATGGGTACTTTATTTATTTTTGATCTTTTTTGGGGTGATTGGAGTTTGTAAAGGGGAAAAGGGCAGTGTACATGTTTTAATTTTATTGTTTGTGTTCGTGTTTTACTTTTTTTACTTTTTTTTCACTTTTTTGTAACAGCAAATCCCCACTGGGGAAAAGCAATCGTTAGATTGCTGTTTGAAGAGGCGATCTGTGCACAGCGTTACTGCTGTGCACAGGTCGCCATGGCAACTAGTAACACCATGCTCACAATGCATTGTGGGCATGGTGACGTCACCAGACTACCCGAATGCTTTCAGAAAGCATCCAGGGAGTCCGGTAGGAGACGGGCGAGCGGCATCTGTGCCGCTTGCCTCGCCGATTGTAGGTAGAGGGAGCTCCCTCCTCCTGCCTGCGCCTTCATTATTGCGACCATGACAGGCTGCGGTAATGATGCGTTTTTCACCCGCGGCCGGAGCTCACTCCGGCCGGGGTGGGATGAGGCATGAAGCCAGCGGTAATTTACTGCTGGTTCCATATCGCGATCGCGCGCGGCTCGCCCGCAAGCCCGCGCGATCGCCAGGGCGTATGCATACGTCCATTTGCGTGAAGTCACTTCCCGCTAGGGCGTATGCATACGCCCAATGTCGGGAAGGGGTTAAACTGAACGCCTGAAAAGTAGTTGATGACCAGAACATTTTTTTAGTTTTTGCCTCCTTGCGTTTCAACAGTTGTAACTTTTTTATTTTTTCAATGACGCAGTTGTTTTGAGGCCTCGTTTTATTTCGAGACAAGTTGTACTTTATGGGGAATAGTTATAGTTCACTTATAAATAATTGCAGAATTTTTTTTATTTATTTTACACCATTCACATTTAATAACTTGTTAGATTAATTCTACAGGTTATTGCGGTCGTGTGGATACCTAATATGTGTAGGGTTTTGTGTGTAATATATGCACAATTATTTTTTATTCAATATTTATTTTTATTTTATTTATTTTATTCATTTTTTTACACTTTTTCTGTTTTGTTTTTTTTTTACGTTTTTTTATTTTATTTTTTTAAATCCCCTGAAAGAACTGTTTTTTACATTTTTAATTTTTGTTTTACACTTAGTAATGTATTAGCATATTCATATATGCTAATACATTATAATCTGTGTCAGTCTGACACCGGCAGTGATCCGGACACCACACAGTTTGCCCTGGTCACTGGCTTGATACATAGACAGCCCTGGGGCTACTCTAGGTCCCCAGGGCTGAATGTGCAGCCGTTCCCAGGCTCTGTCGGGTCACCGGGTGTTCCGATCACCCGACAGAGCAGGGAAACCCTTTGATTGTGCTACAGTGACGATCCGCCGCAATCAAAGTGTTAAAGCACCGGGGTGCGGAGGTTTCTAAAGACGTCGCTGCAGACGAACGACCTGCACCAGTCGACGTCTAAAGTCGGCGGGCAGTCGTTGAGGAGTTGAAGAAGTTGTTACAGGTCTGTGAGAGCCAGAAATCTTGCTTGTTTGTAGGTGACCAAATTCTTATTTTCCACCATAATTTGCAAATAAATTCTTTCCATATCAGACAATGTGATTTTGTGGATTTGTTTTCTCATTTTGTCTCTCATAGTTGAGGTCTACCTATGATGTCAATTACAGGCCTCTCTCATCTTTTTAAGTGGGAGAACTTGCAGAATTGGTGGCTGACTAAATACTTTTTTCCTCACTGTAATTAGGCTGTAGTTGGGTCCCAGGTAGGTAGGGTGGGCCCTATTAGGTTTTTTTTTTTCCTACTAACTTGCACCTCTCCTGTTCCCTCCATCACGAAGCCCACCTCAACGCTGTGGGCTGACGCCTGGTAGGCTTACCAGGTGGATTAGGGGAGGACAGCGGCGCTCTGCTAAGACCACACAGGCACTGCCTCTGAACACTCACTACAGAGGGCCAGGGCATTCTGAGGCAGGATCCACCAGGTCCCCTGTGGCGGTGGGCCACATAGCAGCCACTACGTTTGCTACAGCGGTAGTTCCACCCGTGTGTAGGTGGTATGTAGAATACTCCAAAGGATCATGTTAAGAGCCACCATTATGTATAATAGGGAATATCTTTACTGCATTCGATAAATCACCCACATGCACTGCTACTGAAGAACAGGAGAATGCTCTGGCCGGCAAGGTTCCACACCACATGTGAGTACCACTCATACGGTACTAGTGAGGTCATCAGAGTGAGTCCTGGAAGCTTACTATACATGAAAAAACTTTGAGATTCTCGGTTCACATATTTTGATCAAAAGATGTTTAAGCTGCCCATGACTTTCAACGTGATTCCCAAAATCACAGTAGTGTATTGCCCTTTTTGCAGTAGTGTGCCGCTGGCAGTGGAGTGCGTGTGTACATGTATATATATATATATATATGTGTGCCGCAGCCCTGCCAGTGGCACCCAGGTTTGCATATGTTTTTTCAGAAGTGTTTTTTTGTGCAGAACCATACGTTATATTTGGTGTATATTGATTTAAACCTATATGGGAAGGAAGGGGTGCTTCCATTTTGGGTTTCTGTCCCCGCCCACTCTCACAGGCTGTCATAAGAAGTGCAGATTGCAGGTTGGGTGTGTTTTTTTATTTTTTTCTCTCTGTATCATGTAGGTCGGTTTTGACCCATTGAGAGGCCTGATTGGCTCGATTGGAGGTAAGGATTGCATAGGACTGCCTGATTTGAGATCACGTTGAAAGTCGTGGGCATATTATACATCTTTTGATCAAAATATGTGAACCGAGAATCTCAAAGTTTTTTCATGTATGATAGATAGCATAAATGCTTCTTTAGGGATTTACATGTAATGTACTGGAAGCTTACTAGCACCAATTAAACCTACATGTTTCGGAGATTGCTGTTTCCTTCATCAGTTCCCTTTATGGAAAGCATTACAGCTATTCCCTACCAGGGACGTAACTTGCATTTATAGCGCCCCATATAAGGCCCCAACTCCTAAAGATGGAACATTTAAGCGACTGTATAGGAAGCAATAATTAAAGCTATACATTTAATGCTAGACATCAGAGAGCCCACATAGTACAGATAAGTAGTAACGGGCCCCTTCAAGCTCTGGGCCTCATAACAGCTGCTATTACTGCTATAGTTACACCCAATTTTCCCTACTTTAGGTAATAGTGGCTATTTACATGATCCTTTATAGATCTGAAGGTGGAACATAAAATATGCTAGAGTGGGGTAATCCCATATGCTTGTTTATTTCTACTTAAACTTGCTTTTATATGAATATTGATTTGATGCCTAACTTAAGTGGCTTCATTACGGGATATGTATATCTATAGATATATATATCTATATTTGGAGTTTTAATTTCCTTTGGTTTCAGAATTGGAAATATCAAGCGGAATATTGTTGAACCAGCTGTGCTTACTCTACAATTTATTCAACATTATTTTTGTATATAAGCGTCAGTGTTGGCATAGTTTACAAATAACAGTGCCATATGTTGACCAAAGAAAATGTCCACCAAGTTGCTTAATGGGGTTTTCCCATCTTGGCAATTTAGGGCAATATATGCCATATAACATAATTGTCTGATAGTTGTGGGTCCCCCTTGCTCAGCTGTTCTCATAATTCTCATTAAACAATAAATGGAAAGGGCTGTACCTGAGGCTGCATCTTTGTTCCTTAAAGATTCATAAGTTCATAAAACCATAATCGATATGAATAAAGGTAATAAACCAAAAGACCCACAGAGGTCAGCCAGTCAAGTATGTATCATTAGCACATAGAGCTACAAAGGAATGCACGTTGGGTGTGCAGAGCTATTCCGGTCAGTATCGTTAATTCTTTTCACACTCCTGTTATAAATTTTTAGATTATCATGCCTTTTCCTTGCTATCTCTGTACCCATTAGGATTTATATAATATTAACATCATGAAGTAGTATAGTTAATACCTTATTCTAATCTTTGTTACTTATCTATACCAGCCATGCATGATTTATCTGCTGGCCTCTGGTCATTTATAGTATGATCCAAATAAATTTGATTGCATGCTGCTATCCTTTTTTCTGTGTTTGTATGTGTGTGTAGAATATATATGTGTGTGTGTGTGTGTGTGTAATGTTTGTGTGTGTGTGTATGTATGTATATATATATATATACATACATATATATATATATATATAGGCCCTGATGGGCAAGGTGGTGTATAGGGTATACATAGGCCCCAGAGTTCTCGCTCAGGTATGGCAAGACTAATACACGTCATCGAGAAACATGGCCTCGGTGAGGTAGAAGCCGGCACTTCGGCGCATATTTAGCTGTGTAGTTTAGCTGTGGAAACTTAGCTTAGTTCGGGTCGACTTTTACTGGGAGCAGTCAAAGAGTTGGGTGGGTGACTGCTCCCCGTGTTCCAGTGCCAGGATTTCGTTGGCCTATATAAGTCAGCTAGCTGACTGGGGGTGTCTGCAGTTACAGGCCAGGAAGTTTGGGCCTGAGAGACTACACCAAAGCACCCTAAGCTACAAGACGGTAGTAAAGAGTTCTACTGTTAGTGCGCGGATGAGCAGGTCTTTATTTTATGTATAGTTTGTTTTGACATACGTCTTTTGTCTGCCTCCTGAAAATAAACACTGGACAAGAACCGTGCTCCTACAGAAAGGCTGTCTGTGTCTCTATTGCCCTGGGACTTGGTTATACCACCGAGCTGACCCCCTTACAATATATGTATGTGTGTGTGTGTGTGTGTGTATATATGTGTGTATGTGTAATATATATATATATATATATATATATATGTGTGTGTGATATATAAATTTTCATACATACAATTACAATGTAGCAGACACGTGAATGAATAAAGCTATTGCATGGAGTTGTGTTGGGATTCTGGTGCATGCCTCCTGGCTTTTTGTTTGTAGGAGGATTACCATATAAATGTTTCACACGTGTTATATCATGTTGTAAAGTGTGGAACCCAGTGTGCAGTGTATACAATGCTGGTTATGGATTCCTGTACCAGTAAAGGCCCATTAAACCAGTTCCTTAGAAATCTATGTGTTATATGTACAGTAGTAGACAGACATATAACAATACGATGGCACATTTAGACTGTGTTTATTCAGGAAATCTTAGAATAATGTGTGGACTGTTGAAACATGAAGCTACTATATACTGGTGTTTGAAATTCCTGAGCTCATCCTTACAAATTAGGGTGGTTAGGTTGGAGTATTGTGGCCCTGTGCAGCACAAAGTTCAGGGCCCCTTGGTTTTCCTTCTTCATGTCCATCCTTTCTACATTTACCATCATTTAGCTTATTGAATATTTGTGTTTGACACCAGGGGTGATAAGGTAATGCAACTAACATTGGCTAATGGATCTTGTAGTTTGTGAGGTACAAACCACATACCTGATAAGTTATGGAAAAGTGAAAAAAATAGAATTAATGGGCACTAGTGCAGATGCCTTTTGAACAAAATAGTGTCCCTATATTTCACCTTATCAACTATTCAAAGGGGTTGTCTGGTTCCTTTACAAAATAAATGAAATAAAAAAACTATACTCACCCTCCTCCAAACTGTAGTACTGCAGTAGTACTGCCTCCAAACTGCAGTACTTAACGAGCTGTATCTGCCTAGAAAATGAAGGCAATACTGTGGTTATCAATCAGCATTGTATTTGGATGTAATGCAATGCACATGGAAGAGAGGGAACTGCATAACTGATACCCTGTTTCCCCATAAATAAGACATCCCCTGAAAATAAGACCTAGCAGTAGTCATCGCTACAGTTCCCCCATGCCATACATTGGTATTAGCAGATCATTTAGCTAGGTCTTACCTTGTGTGGGAGGCCACCTGAACAAGAGGTGCTCATTTAAGGAAAGTGCTATTGCTAGACATGAGAGATTGGTGCCAATGATTCTAAAAGAAATGGAATCACAAGAAATTCCCCATGAAATTGTGTCTGGAGAGTTATGATGATGTTCCAGAAGATGATGACATGACTGTCTTTGAATAAATGTTTCTTTTTGTACATAAATATCCGGATCAGTAAATGAACCATAGATTGTTGTACATGGAAATAAAGTCACAAGAAATTCTTGATTTGATTTCAGAGTTTGGCTGGTTAAGCTGATGTTTGTGATAACATGATTACAGTATAATTAATAAATGTTGATTTTTTTTTTTTTTGGGTCAACAATAAATGTGAATTCTTTGTTGTGAAAAAATAAGACATCCTCTAAAAATAAGACCTAGCGCGTCTTTAGGAACAAAAATTAATATAAAACACTTGTCTTATTTTTTTTTAAAAGCACCAATTTACACACAACAGAAGGGCCTGGTCTTTGTTCCTACCCTCTAATCCCTTTCCTATGACATTTGAAACAAGTCATCACTTGTTTGAAAAGTTCTGCACAGATTTTATTGGGAATGGGACCCACTAGGCTGGGCTTCTTCTGTCCTTGGACCCCAAAGTAGCCACGTGATTTGCCTCTTGTAAGTGAATTTATTAATTTTCTTCTGTTTTTCCCTTATAACAAACTTAAAACAAAATGACCTTGTTTGCCTGACCAGCGGAGCCACTAACATCACGCTGTTTGCTTACATAAGTGCAGTCATCATGATGGAAAGCCCTTTATATACTGTATTTTGTAATATCAAACGGAGAACGTGTCCAAGGCATTTGTTACAGTTCAGTATTTCAAAATGAGTGGCTAAACAGACAAATGGTTTCTGGCTAGCTCTGAGGTCCTCAATATTTGGCATTTTGCTGAGGAACATTTTTCATCAGTTGACACAATGCTTTCAATTATGTCATAATAAATATCATGTAAGACTCATACAATGAAGAAGTGTACACAATGGCGCCGGTTTCATAACACATACGCACTGCACTGCTTCTCTGCTGTCATCCGGATTAGGTTTTGGAGCAAGCATAAAATAACTTTTCACTAGATTGTTTAACCATTAATCCTCATCTGCATCAACTATATTTTTCAGATGTTTCATTAAAGTTTAGCATTAGAAACCACATCAACCAGAATAATTCAAGAGTCACTGTGCTAAACAAAAGCTTAACATATAATGTAACTTTTAACCTTATAGTGTTAAAAAATTAACCCCTTAAACACTCCTCTATAAAAATACATGTATATATTCAACAGCACATCAATTTGTGATAATGCAAAGTTTTCTTAATTTCACGGTGCATCAATCAAATTCGGTGCTTACTCGCTACCGAGCTGCGGCTGGATTTCTCCTAGATCATATGAGCTTTCTCCTGTTGCGACATATTTGCAAGGCCTCTGTATGACCGAAACGTCAAGTTGCCTCGCATGTTCATGAATTTGATGCACCGTGAAATTAATTAAACTTTGCATTACAGTATCAGAAATGGATGTGCTGTTGAATATATACATATATGAACTTTACGGACTGAAAGATACTTTAACGTGCACTCAAAAAACTCAAAATAAAGTGCAGAGTAACAATTTTCTCTATTATCCTCTATAAAAATAGAATGGATTCAAAATTAAAATACCATAGGATAACATATGAGTGGACACCTAGATGCCAATACCGCATATATTCATATTTAGACCATTCTGTGAGAGAAAAAGGAAGTTAGATACTGGTTTCCAATAGTTCAGGTGATGCATTAAATGGAGAAATATGATGTACAATTGATTGCCACGGGAGACAGTGAATTCCTTAATGGTCTCCATATCGCTGAAAGGGAAATGGGACATATGCATATATCACAATTTTACATACTCTTTCACTGACCTTGCCCTTTCTAACAGGAGGGACATTGCCCTGAAAAGGGTGGCCCCACTTATTGGTGGCTTTCCCTCTAGTGTCCTAATACTAAATCTGGCTGTTAATCGCTGTTCCCCTCTGTTTCCAAATAATAAGTACAAAACTATGGCCCCCTGTGAACCTAACATATCAGAAATAAATAGGCTAAGGGTGTCTCTGGCTTTGGATGATGTAGAATTACCCCCTCTTCTCATTTACTTTCTATTTCCCCAGGCGTTCTCCTCTTGTACAACCCTAAGGGGGACATGTATGAAAACTGTCTTGGTCTAAGACCACCTTTGTTGCCCACAGCAACCAATCAGAGCGCCCCTCTTATTTTTCCAGAGCACTATATGAAATAAAAGGGGCGCTCTGGTTGCTATGGACAACAAAGAGCATTTTAGACCTAGACCGTTTTTATACATGTGACCCTAAATGTCCTTCTATCATGCACTTTGCATTTCCTTGGGTTTTCTCTCATTCCCTTGTATGTTGTGTCTTTGTATGTTCTCTCGGTTCCCTTGTATCCTCCTAGGTGTCCTCCTCACATACTCCTCCTATTTTCCTAAATAGCTTCCTATCCTTCACTGTGTATTTCTCCAGGTATTTTCTTTTAGTTCTCATTGTATATCCCTAAATATCCTCCTGTTGTTCACTTTGTGTCCTCTTATTACCATAGGACTGTGATTGCCTAATTAACATTTAAATACACATATTGTACATATGGATTCACACTGTGAATACACACCTTTCAGAAGAAGGCATCCCTCAGGACTGCCTGTAGGCACAAGCCTATTTTGCCCATTGGTAAAAATAGTTCTGGGCAGGTGAATCTGTAGAGATGTCAGGTCAAAGTAACGTCTTTGTGTTGACAAATAATAATGACTCCGGAAACTTGGTTCCAGCAGAACACTGTCCTTATTGACGATTTACAAATGACTTCATTATTGCAATAGAGATTTTTTCATCTCATCTCTGATGATCGGGCAATGCTGTCGGGTCCATACTGCGGATGCGATCAAAGAATTGACATGCAAGACGGACCCGACAGGCGTGATGCAAACACACAGTGGTGATCTCTCATGTGAACATTCTTTAATTTCATTAGCCAATGATCAATAATATGGGGCTAAAGAAATTAAAGAAATAAAAATGACTTTATTGAATTAATATTTGTTTTTTTTCGTTCCCCCCCATATTATTGTTCATTTTATATACACATCGGTACAACTTCGTGAGTCTTATCATTTGATTTCGGCCATGTACAGTTTTATTATAGATTGCATTAGAAGACCCATAAGAGTGTCGCTCGCTCTCCCATTGGCCCAAATAACCGCGCCTCTTTTAACTTAGCCAATCACAAACAGAGCTCACTCTGCATTTCTTTTCCCCATAGAACTCTATGAGAAGGAAACTCAGCCGCTGATTGGCTAAGCTGGACGAGCCCCTCTTCCCCCCCAACCAATCAAAAGTACTAGAATATTTCCCCAAAAGACAGTAATAACTTTTAGGGCGCCCTTCTATCGCGCCCTTCTTTCTCCATTCAAAATAGAGGCACTACATATGATTGGTGGATTCATATCTGTCGCCTGGTCTCAACCAATCAGCTCTTTTCTGCCTTTTTTACTGTATTTTGAACTGTCCCGCCTTAAAATTTGATTGGTCCATACTTCTCCATAGGTTATAATGGTTCTCTGTCGCTCCTATTCTGATTGGTTGGTTTCTGCCGACCAATGAGAAGTGCTTACATAATTTGAATTACTGTATTTCCCGGCAATTCTCTGTATCCCAAATCCTGATGTAGCGCCGGTGACGGCGACAAACGCGTTGTTAGGGATTTGATTGATTTATGTTTTTAGAAGGTTTCAGCTCTTTTCAGATCATATTTTACACCTAATAAAAACGATTTTTTTTAATCATACTCCATGCTGCACGATGCTGAGAGCCGAGATTTCATTGTCCCGATCTCTCCATAGACTACAATGGGAGAAAGTAGCTCGCACTCTGATTGGCCGGGATAGCCAAACCCCCGCTAGCTCAACCAATCGGCTCTTTTCTGCCTTTTTTACTGTATTTTGAACTGTCCTGCCTTTTCATTTGATTGGTCAATACTTCTCCATAGGTTATAATGGGTCACTGTCGCTCCTATTCTGATTGGTTGGTTTCTGCCGACCAATGAGAAGCGCTTACAGAATTTGAATTACTGTATTTCCCGGCAATTCTCTATATCCCAATTCTTTATGTAGCGCCGGTCTCAGTGACAAACACGTTGTTAGGGATTTGATTGATGTATGTTTATAGAAGGTTTTAGCTCATTTTCTGATAATGTTTTACACATAATAAAACGATTTTTGGAATCCTACTCCATGCCTCACGGATCTGAGAGCTGTGTAGTGTTGTAACAGTCGACCTAGAGCACATTTTGCCCCATTCCATTACGCTCCATTCGCCTCCTCCGGCTCATTTAGACCAGCTTCAACTAGGTCTGCCTGTCGGAGCTGTCGAGCGCTGCAATGCGCCGCACTTTGCCGACCCGCGATCATGCATGCTTCGGAGTATTCGAATGTGGTGCGTCCCGCCCCAGAACGCCCACACCGCCCCTTCATGTTAGGCGCATCCGAAAGTGGCGAAGGTTGCGCCTAACACCGCATCACTGCGTCTGACAGGGGATTCGGATCGGGGAGTCGCCGTTTTCGCCAGAAAACAGGCGCAACTCCCAATCATACATGTCGCCCATAGTCTTGGCCAAGTGACTATAGATATGTTTTTTGTGACTCACAAACAAAAGGCTTATTTGCAAGTACAGTGCACCCAACAGTCAGCCAGATATGTACTGGATCTATCAGCTAACAGCGTGACAGTCTTGCCCAGTCCTCAGTGCAGATTCCTATTGATTTTTTGCACTAATCAGGATGGGATATATTGCTATAGTACACCTGAAGTTTGCAGAATTGTGCCTTGACTATAGCTGATACTGCAGCTTGCCTGAGCATGTCTGTGTGCAAGAAGAGACACATGAGGGTGGTAATACCAGTTCTGAATGATAGTAATGAATGCTTTCAGAGTTATCTTATATTCAGACACAGGAAATTATGTTAAACATGGCTGGCCTCAGGCCTCATTCACACGACAGTAGTAGGCATCCTGTCCCTACACAGACTAATAGCAAATGGGAGCTGCTAGCACCAAATACCATCTATACAAATTTCATACCAGCATCAAGGCTGTCCGGATTAAATTTGCAAGAATAGAGGAAACTGTTATTCTTGCCAGTAAACCTACTGAAACATGAAAGCTAGATTTATATGTATGTGTATGTATTTACATACACTTTATAAAAAGACACATATGCATGTTTTTCTCACTATCTGACATGAAATCAGAATAATCCTTACCTGTTTTAGGTCAGTTAGGAACCAAAATTATTTATATTTGCCAAAATGCCAAAATAATGAGAGAGAGATTTCTTTAAGGCATTTTTATTACTTTCTGCAAAGTCAAAGGTTTCCATACATTTCATTAGTATTTGGTAGCGTTACCCTTAACTGTATGACTCGGGTCAATCGTTTTTGATTTCCTTCCACAAGCTTCTCACAATAGTTGGTAGAAATTTTGTCCATTTCTTCCTGACAGGACTGGTGTAACTGAGCCATGTTTGTAGGTCACCTTGCTCACACCTGCCTTTTCAGCTTTCCCCATACATTTTCAATAGGATTGAGATCAGGGCTTTTTGATGGCAACTCCAAAACATTGACCTGGTTATCCTTAAGCCACTTTATAACCAGTTTGGCAGTATGCTTCAGGTCACTGACCATTTGGAAGACCCATTTCCACTCAAGCTTTAGCTTCCTGGCTGATGTCTTGAGGTGATGCTTCAGTATTGCCACATAATCTTCTTTCCTCATGATGCCATCCATATATTTTGTGAAGTGCCCCAGTCCCTCCTGTAGCAAAACAACCCCAAAACATGATGCTGCCACCCCCATGTTTCACAGTTGGGATGGTGTTCTTAGGCTTCCAAACGTCTCCCTTTTTCCTCCAACAATGGTCATTATGGCCAAATAGTGCAATTTTTAGTTTTTTCAGACCACAGGACATGTCTCCAAAATGTAGGTCTTTGTTCCTGTGTTTCCTTTTGCAAATGTTAATCTGGCTTTTATATGTTTCTTTTGGAGTGATGCCTTCTTCCTGGCAGAATGATCTTTCAAGCCATGTTGATACAGTACTCGTTTCACTGTGTATAATGACACAGTCTTACCAGCTTCCGCCAGCATCTTCACAAGGTCTTTTGCTTTTGTTCTTGGGTTTATATGCACATGTTGAACCAAAGCACATACATCTCTGAGTCACAGAACCTGTCTCCTTCCTGAGCGGTAAGATAGCTGAACTTTCCCATCTTGTTTGTACTTGTGTATAATTGTTTGTACAGATGAAGGAGGCACCTTCAGGTATCTGGAAATTGCACCAAAGGATGATCCAGACTTGTGCAAGTACACAATTCTCTTCTTGATATCTTGGCTGATTTCTTTAGACTTTCCAATGATCTTACACACACAAGCAGCGTGATTCTGGTGTGCACAAAAAAAATACATCCACAGGTGTGTCTTCAACTCAGATGTTGCCAATAAACCTAACTTTGGAAGCAAAGGCATGACATCATCATATGAGATGTTCCAAATTGTTTAAAGGCATAGTAATCCTCAGTGTATGTAAACTTTTGACTTTGCAGAAAGTAATGCAAATGCCTTAAAAAATTCTCTCTCGCTTTATTCTGGCATTTGGCAAATATAAATAATTTTGGTTCCTAATTGACCTAAAACGGGTAAGGTTTATTCTGATTTCATGTAAGAGAGTGAGAAAAACATGAGATGTGTCTTTTTATATAAGGTATATAAACTGTACGTATGTAGTATTTTGTGATATATTTGAAGGGAGGTAGAATTTAAATGTCATTGTACTGTGATCTCATTTTTAATCTGAATAAAGTAGGTCCAGATTCATTGCTATAGATTTCATTTCTCTTAATGGCACATTTTTGCATCTCGGTTAGAGCTCATTTTTTCTGATACACAGCTCCAAACATTCAATGGCTTATAATTGTGATTGACAACAGTCAACACTAGGGGGAGCTTAAACCTTACTGCATACTGTTTACTTGAGCTTAATTACATATGTAGCAAAGCTTAAAGGGACACTGCTATCAACATTTTACTTTTAACATATTGACAGCAATATGTAGCTATTATATGGAATTTTTTTTCTTTTAATTTGGTGGTTGTTTTTTTATGTATGATTTTTTTAAAGTTCCCCCATGTACATTACTCTCTGCGGCTTCCCCTCTGTGAGCTCTAATAGCAAAGCATCAAGAGGATTGCTCGATGGTTGTTCTTCCTGGCTGACTATGGCCTAAGAGCTGTAAGTGATATCAGCTATGGACCTGAGAAGTGTGAAACCCCTTTCCCAGTGCAGAGAAAGATTAGCATGTTATCTTTTCATGTATTGCTCTTTTCATTGCCCTAATGTTATCTATCCCTGTCAAGAGATCAATAGAGCAATCATTGTCTTCACCTAGTATTTGTAATAAGACTATACAGAGATAAGCAGCGACTATAGTACAGTGAGATAAGTCTGCCCTGACATTCAGGAGTTTTTGCTCTTAAGCAATCACAGCTTTAAAAGGACAAGATTTTCTATGTAATTTTAATTGCATAGGATTGCTGAAATGAAAAAAAATATGCTGCCAAAAATTTGAAGAAAAATAGTTTTCCAGAAATATTGGTTTTAACAAAAATATTCATTTGTGGTGGAAGTGTTCCTTAGCATCATACTGTGATGCACAACTTTAGCTCAAGTTTTCAATGCCTTTTCTTGTGATCTGATACCAGGTAACAATCACATTGCAGTAAGATATCACTGTGCAATAAACTTTACTGTATCTATATGACAAGTTATGTAGTTAATGGCAGAAATAACCAGACCCTTTTTCTAACACTGACCCCTTTAACTACTGTGCAACCAGTAAGTAGTATCTGGTCACTGTTGCTCTAGGCAGGCGTTGATTCTAAGTTTGTGAATCTGAAATCCATGTAATGAGAAGTGACATTATCAGCATTGATGGGTATATTAGCAATTGTAGTCCTTATGATAATTGTTGCTTATGTCTGTGTTTCTTTGCAGCTTTGATGTGGACAATGGCACCTCATCGGGACGGAGTCCCCTGGATCCCATGACAAGCCCAGGGTCGGGGCTGATTTTACAGGCCAACTTTGTCCACAGCCAACGAAGGGAATCATTTTTTGTACAGGTCAGACAGCGACTATGACCTCTCTCCAAAGTCCATGTCTAGGAACTCCTCCATCGCTAGTGACATGTAAGTAGATACCAGACATTTCTTCACTCGCCAGACACCGGCCGCATCTATCCATAAACCCAGCAAAAATAGATTATTTTGGACATTGCCTGTGCATAATATAGTGATCTATCTAGGATGTATAGAGTATGGGCCCCATGTGACAGTTTGATTTTTAATGCAGTAGTAGACCAGGACATTTAAACCTAAATTGTGTGTTATCCGTGACCAGACAATAATAGTTCAGTTAGAACAGTGTTTCTCAACTCCAGTCCTCGCACCCCACCAACAGGTCATGTTTTCAGGATCTCCCACAGAATGCACTGACCATAATGATATCACCTGTGCAGAATGCACTGACAATAATTATATCACCTGTGCAGAATGCACTGACAGTAATGATATCACCTGTGCAGAATGCACTGACAGTAATGATATCACCTGTGCAGAATGCACTGACAGTAATGATATCACCTGTGCAGAATGCACTGACACTAATGATATCACCTGTGCAGAATGCACTGACAATAAGGACATCACCTGTGCAGACTGCACCGATACTAATGATATCACCTGTGCAGAATGCACTGACCATAATGATATCCCCTGTGCAGAATGCACCGACAATAATGATATCACCTGTGCAGAATGCACTGACAATAATGACATCACCTGTGATGAATGCACTGACAATTCTTATATCACATGTGCAGAATGCACTGACCATAATGATATCACCTGTGCAGAATGCACTGAAAATAATGACATCACCTGTTGCAGAATGCACTGACCATAATGAATCACCTGTGCAGAATGCACTGACAATTATTATATCACTTGTGCAGAATGCACTGACCATAATGATATCACCTGTGCAGAATGCACTGATAATAATGACATCACCTGTGCAGAATGCACTGACAATTATTATATCACCTGTGCAGAATGCACTGACAGTAATGACATCACCTGTGCAGAATGCACTGACAATAATGATATCACCTGTGCAGAATGCACTGACAGTAATGATATCCCCTGTGCAGAATGCACTGACAGTAATGACATCACCTGTGCAGAATGCACTGACAATAATGAAATCACCTGTGCAGAATGCACTGACAATAATGATATCACCTGTGCAGAATGCACTGACCATAATGATATCACCTGTGCAGAATGCACTGACAATAATGCTATCACCTGTGCAGAATGCACTGACAATAATTATATCACCTGTGCAGAATGCACTGACCGTAATGATATCACCTGTGCAGAATGCACTGACCGTAATGATATCACCTGTGCAGAATGCACTGACAATAATGATATCACCTGTGCAGAATGCACTGACAATAATGATATCACCTGTGCAGAATACACTGACAATAATGATATCACCTGTGCAGAATGCACTGACAATAATGATATCACCTGTGCAGAATGCACTGACAATAATGATATCACCTGTGCAGAATACACTGACAATAATGATATCACCTGTGCAGAATGCACTGACAATAATGCTATCACCTGTGCAGAATGCACTGACAATAATGCTATCACCTGTGCAGAATACACTGACAATAATGATATCACCTGTGCAGAATGCACTGACAGTAATGATATCACCTGTGCAGAATGCACTGACAGTAATGATATCACCTGTGCAGAATGCACTGACAATAATGATATCACCTGTGCAGAATGCACTGACAATTATATCCCTGTGCAGAATGCACTGACAGTAATGATATCACCTGTGCAGAATGCACTGACAATAATGCTATCACCTGTGCAGAATACACTGACAATAATGATATCACCTGTGCAGAATGCACTGACAGTAATGATATCACCTGTGCAGAATGCACTGACAATAATGATATCACCTGTGCAGAATGCACTGACAATAATGATATCACCTGTGCACAATGCACTGACAATAATGATATCACCTGTGCACAATGCACTGACAATAATGATATCACCTGTGCAGAATGCACTGACAATAATTATATCACCTGTGCAGAATGCACTGACAATAATGATATCACCTGTGCAGAATGCACTGACAATAATGCTATCACCTGTGCAGAATACACTGACAATAATGCTATCACCTGTGCAGAATACACTGACAATAATGATATCACCTGTGCAGAATGCACTGACAATAATGCTATCACCTGTGCAGAATACACTGACAATAATGATATCACCTGTGCAGAATGCACTGACAATAATGATATCACCTGTGCAGAATGCACTGACCATAATGATATCACCTGTGCAGAATGCACTGACAATAATGATATCACCTGTGCAGAATGCACTGACAGTAATGCTATCACCTGTGCAGAATACACTGACAATAATGCTATCACCTGTGCAGAATACACTGACAATAATGATATCACCTGTGCAGAATGCACTGACAATAAAGCTATCACCTGTGCAGAATACACTGACAATAATGATATCACCCGTGAAGAATGAACTGACCCTAATGATATCACCTGTGCAGAATGCACTGACAATAATGATATCACCTGTGCAGAATGCACTGACAATAATGATATCACCTGTGCAGAATACACTGACAATAATGATATCACCTGTGCAGAATGCACTGACAATAATTATATCACCTGTGCAGAATACACTGACAATAATGATATCACCTGTGCAGAATGCACTGACAATAATGATATCACCTGTGCAGAATGCACTGACAGTAATGATATCACCTGTGCAGAATGCACTGACCATAATGATATCACCTGTGCAGAATGCACTTACCATAATTATATCACCTGTGCAGAGTGCACTGACAATAATGACATCACCTGTGCAGAATGCACCGACAATAATGATATCACCTGTGCAGAATGCACCGACAATAATGATATCACCTGTGCAGAATGCACTGACCATAATGATATCACCTGTGCAGAATGCACTGACCATAATGATATCACCTGTGCAGAATGCACTGACCATAATGATATCACCTGTGCGTAGTGAGGAAATCCAGAAAACTTGACCTGTTGGTGGGTCTCGAGGACTGGAGTTGAGAAACACAGAGTTAGAAGAATGGTAATTCAATTAGGAGCTACTATTCTGTCTAGAAAAATACCTGGTCACCAGGACCCTTTTATTAGAGAGGGATAGCAGGGCAAGTGCCTTGGTGTCCCATGACCTGTTTGGGCCTTGACCACTCTCTATCGAAGGATTCATAGTGACTTCCAACGGATAGTATTTGATGACTGGTATTGTCAATGTATTCTATGGCACAGTATGGCATAATTATTATTTTTATGCACTATACACCGGTATTATATTGTATTAGCTCTGTACTCTTTAGATTTCCATTAAAAACCCATTTCCTCTAAACTTGTCTCTTTTTTTTCTGAAGATGTAGTTGGGAAATTTACTAAGTAAAATGTTTTTAAAGAATTGCATGCAGTAGATTGTTTTTAATGTGTTAGGCATTCTGTAAGCATCACTAGACGCTTTTGAAACATATCTAGAAGTTTAGAGAAGTTGTAAAAGAATTTATAACATGCGCCATCACCACGGTACAAAATATTCATGTAAATTAAGCCAGGAAATGTTCTTAACATGATTAGCAAAATGCACCAAATTCGTCATACAGTATATGCCACTGTGATTCATTGGGTGCAGGTTTTTTTTTTTTTTATGCTATCTAATTTTGGGATGTTACTAATAAATCTGCCCCACTCTGGCTTGAACTGGACCACGGGGGAGCAGGGTAAACCCCTTCTGGGCCCCTAGGCATGGCAGCATGTTGGGGCTGCTTTTCAGGGAGAAATAATGAGAAAGAGAGACAGAAAGCAAGAGTCATGTACAGTATGGGCAGTCATATACAGTAGCTTTAGAGTGGGCCCCAAAATTAATTCCACTGGTGGGCCCCAAGAATCAATTTCACTTTTGGGGCCAAGGCACCCCAGTCTGACACTGACCCTAATGCTATGCCTATCACCTGATATAGCATTATTTGTAGTGTGATAAAAATGGGTGCCTAAAAAAGGAATGCTTAAATATGATCATTGAGAATTCTATACAAGTCTAGAGGTGTCAGTGCCTGGGGACCCATATGGTTCTCAGGTTCCCTGCATGTGGTTTCCTGGGTTTTGGCAGATATAAATGTGCACTAAAGACACCAGGGTTGCTATACATAGTTACGTAGTTTTTGAGGCTGAAAAAAGACAGATGCCCAGTTCAGCCTATTGTGCTATAGTGTTGATCCAGAGGAAGGCAAAAACCCCAATTGGGTAGAAGCCAATTGTCCTCATTTTAGGGGATCTTAAATGAGGACAATAAGAATAAATCCCTGGATCAACGACCCTTCTCTAGAATCCTAGTCACTATAACTTGTTATATTATTACGCTCTAAAAATGCATCCAGACTGTTTTTGAACTATGTTAGTGAATTCACCATGACAATTTCCTCTGGCAGAGAGTTTCACAGTCTCACTGCTCTTACAGTAAAGAATCCCTTTCTATGTTTATGTACAGTAGAAACTTTCTTTCTTCTAGATGTAGAGGATGCCCTCTGGGTCTCAATACAGTCCTGGGTATAGATCCTAGGAGAGATCTCTATATTGACCTTTGATAAATTTAAACATATCTATTATGTCCCCCTGAAGCCATCTTTTCTTTAAACAAAATAACCTCACTCTTGCCCATCATTCTGGGTATTGCAGTCCACCCAGTCCTGTTATTATTTTTGTTGCCCATCTTTGTACCTGTTCAAGCTCTGCAATGTCTTTCCTGTGCACTGGTGCCCAAAACTGTCCACAATATTCCATGTGTGGTCTAATCAGTGACTTTTATAATGGGAGAATGATGTTTCCATCATGTGCATCTATGCCCCTTTTAATGCACCCCATGATCCTGTTTGCCTTGGTAGCTGCTGCCTGACACTGGCTGCCACAATTAAGTTTACTGTCCACCAGGATTCCCAAGTCCTTCTCCATGTCACTTTTACCCAGCATTTTTCCATTTAACATGTAGTCATGTAATGGATTTTTCCTCCCCTTGCATTATCTGTCTTCAACCTCATCTGCCACTTCTCTGCCCAGGCCTCCAACTTATCCAGATCCCTTTGTAATAACACATTATCTTCAATTGTGTTGATTATTTTACAGAGCTTAGTGTCATCTGCAAAGATTTATATTATACTGCACAATCCATGTTTAAGATCGTTAATGAATATAAAAAAGAAAATAGGGTCCAACGCTGACCCCTGTAGCACCCCACAAGTAACAGGAATCCAGTCTAAGTATGTACCATTAATCATCACCCTTTGTTTTCTATCACTGAGCCAGTTACTTACCCACTTGCAAACATTTTCCGCCAGTCCAAGCATTCTCATTTTACTTAGCAACCATTTATTTGGCACCAGTATTAAATGCTTAAGAAAAATCTAAATATATGACATCCAGTGCCTCACCCTGATCCTTTCTAGAACTAACCTTCTCATAGAAGCTGATGAGATTAGGTTGACAAGACCGATCCTTCATAAACCCATGCTGGAACGGCGTTATATAACCTTCAAACATTTTACCCACTACAGAGGTTAAGCTTACCGGCCTATAGTTTCCTGGATCACTTTTTGACCCCTTTTTGAATATTGGCACCACATTTGCTATGCACCAATCCTTTGGGACATACCCCGTTATTATACAGTCCATAAATATTAAGAGGGACCTATCTATCACTGCACTTCTTCCTGGGTTAGACAAGATACATTTAAGGTGGAGTTCACCTCATCCTTCTGCCCATCAAAAAGGAAACTGGCCACCATACTTTCTAATGTTTATAAATCCCAAATATGCAGAATGAGGGACTGTCTATGACTGCTTCTAAAGTTGAAACTTTTAGCAGAGTTTACAGAAACCCTAACCTTTTTGTGTCCCAATATCTGGGACTCGTCTTCAAAAATTGGAACTGTTGGCAAGTATGCATTTAACACTAGTGTAAGAACTATCAAGATCATAGAATAGACACTTGACCCTTCAACCAAAAATGATCATCCCTACTTTGCTCCAGCACAATGTCCCTGCCATGTTTTTTCCTGCTAATCTTCTCTTATTAGTTTTCCTGTTTGTTCGTTCTAGTGACTTAATGAATATTTATATACTGCCCCCTAAAGTCATACATTTTAATACCTCAGGTGACCTAACCCCAACTGTAATGTTAAGGGAATGTGGCCCTCATCTCTTAGAACAAGACTACAACTGAAAACTATGGCCTAGGGTAGGGCATCTAAAACATATTGAACTGGTCATTCCAGCCACAAGATGGCAATGCCTGGGCAACAAGAGTGGTCCAAGTCCATGACAATATTAAAAAAATATCTGATGCCTGAGCCCAGTTTACAATTATCATAGGCACAAAAGAACTTAATGATGTTGGTGATTGCCGCAGCCAAAGACAGAGAAAAAGATATATGACCTATGACCAGCTCCATCAAGACTCAATAACAAGGGGAACACACCGTTAGAGAAGTGTTAGACTCTGGATGACTATTAGGGCCCGTTTACACATCATGGTTTTACAGTCTGATTTTGACATGGATTTCGGATTTTGAAACTGTTGAAAATCGGACTGTAAACCATCCCCATAGACCTAAATATAAAATACAAGCTGTAATCTTCACAGCTCAGATTTTCTGGGGACGGATTTCAAAACGGACAGGTTTGAAAAAACTTGAAACCTTCTTCTGCTAGATTTACAGTTAAAAATGTACTATTTCAAAGTTAAAAATCCAAAAATCACAGCAAAAAACGATCCCAAAAATGGCCTAAAACAAAGTGTAAAATACTGGTTGGATTCTGATTTAGAATCCGATCAGTATTTTGTCCCTTGCCATGTGGAAAGTGCATTCATTTCTCATTTCATCCCTCAGCCCAAAAAGGACATTTTACATGTTATAGTAACATTTTACATAGATTTGGATTTGCTGGGTGTTTGCATAAAGTGCAAAAAAAAAAAAAAAACAGTACAAGCCCATTATGCCTGGAGGAGTTGAGCTGTGTACTTTCTCGATCCACTTCTAAGATTAACATCCTAGTTCTCATCACAGTAACATGAACTTTTATATTTAGTTCAGTGATTTTCCTCCATTGGAAAATGATTGTGCGTTTGACATGGGACAATGCAAAAAAGTATAATTACTTTACGCCCACTGAGTTTTTCACAAGTACTTAAGGAAAGTTTTCGGTTCTAGTAGATCTAGCAGAGCTGAACCTCTACAGTGCCTTGCGAAAGTATTCAGCCCCCTTGAACTTTTCAACCTTTTGCCACAATTCAGGCTTCAAACAAAGATATAAAATTTACATTTTTTTGTGAAGAATCAACCGAATAATATTGCACGCCCCACTTTTCAGTTTTTTATTTTTTACAAAAGTTTAAAATATCCAATAAATTTCGTTCCACTTCACAATTGTGTCCCACTTGTTGTTGATTCTTCACAAAAAAATTTTTTTTTTATATCTTTATGTTTGAAGCCTGAAATGTGGCAAAAGGTTGAAAAGTTCAAGGGGGCCGAATACTTCCGCAAGGCACTGCAATTGTCCATGAATCATAAATGATTTGTAAAATGTTAGCCGTATATATCCCATTCTGACTGATTTAGATGGTCATATTAGGCCACGTTTACACATTCAGGATTCTGTCAGGATTTAGACAAGATAATCCATTACTTTCCACCGGTAATGGGATTGAAGGAGATATTTTTTTATCCCATTCCCATGCGGCAGAAAATAAACGCCCTGCAGATTTTATATTCCTCCTCATAATTATTATTTGCGCAGATTCTGTGCAGAAAAGCTGCAGTTTAGCCCCACTGACTGAGAATGGAACCACTCTTGGTGTGGATCCGCTGGCACAATCTAAGGGCTTGTTCACACAGAGTTTACACTCCGTGTTACAAGCGCTTTAAGGATCCGTCTTTGGGTCCGCTCTGTCGGTCTCCAAGACGGATCAAACAATTAGCAGTGAGATTCTTACTGCTGTCTATGCTGAACATGCAGCAGCGTTTACATGAGAGATCGCCGCTGCGTGTTTCAAAAGCGCAGCTCGGCTCCATCTTGAAAAGAATTGCATGTCAATTCTTTTCAAGACGGAGCCAAGCTGCGCTTTTTTTTCTTGATGGTTTCAATTACTCATGAGAATTAAAGTCACTTTGAGAAAGTTGTGTTATTAAAATTGTATTTGTATCAACACAATAGAAGATAATGTTTTATTATAAAGGTACCTGGATGAGTTGGAGGCCTGGGCAGAGAAGTGGCAGATGAGGTTTAACACCGATAAATGCAAGGTTATGCACATGGGGAGAAAAAAATCCATCACATGATTACATGTTAAATGGAAAAAATGCTGGGTAAAAGTGACTGGAGTAGGACTTGGGAATCCTGGTGGACAGTAAACTTAATTGTAGCAGCCAGTGTCAGACAGCAGCTGCCAAGGCAAATCAGATCATGGGGTGCATTAAAAGGGGCATAGATGCACATGATGGGAACATTATTCTCCCATTATACAAGTCACTGGTCAGACCACACATGGAATATTGTGTACAGTTTTGAGCACCAGTGCACAGGAAAGACATTGTAGAGCTTGAGCAGGTACAAAGGAGGCAAAAAAAATAGGGTTATTTAGTTTAGAGAAAAGACGGCTTTGGAGGGAGATAATAAATATGTTTAAATACATCAAAGGTCAATATAGAGATCCCCCAAGATTTATTTGTACCCAGGGCTGTATCTAGAACAAGGGGGCATCCTCTACGTCTTGAGGAAAGAAAGTTTCTACACAAACATAGAAAAGGATTCTGTGCTGTAAGAGCAGTGAGACTGTGGAACTCTCTGCCAGAGGAACTTGTCATAGAGTTCAAAAATGGTCTGTATGCATTTCTAGAGCGTAATAATATAACAAGTTATAGTGACTCGGATTCTGGAGAAGGGTCCTTGATCCAGGGATTGATTCCAATGGCCAGATTGGAGCCGGAAGGAATTTTTTCCCTTTATTTCTCCCCCTTTTACCTCATGGGGTGTTTGCCTTCCTCTGGATCAACACTTTAGCAAAATAAGCTGAACTGGATGGACGTTGTCTTTTTTCAGCCTTACAAACGATCTAACTAGTATGTTTATAACTACTTGAAAAAATTCTGCATGCCATGGGTCCATAACAACAGTATGAAGTGGCCTTTCTTTACCCGTAAAAAAGCCAATAGATCTTGGTGATTCTACTTACATATTCCCTGTATGCCCCAACTTGCTCTTGTAGGGTTGGATGCTGCAATTCGCCCTTAGACAGTAGATGGTGTGGAAGCACAGTGAGAAAAAGGAGGAAAGATAAGAACACAGGAAAAGGAGGAGAACAGTTCGGTTGCTGCAGAGAGAGAGTCTGTGTAGGCCACCGGGAACCAGCCACAGCGGTGTACCTTTTAGAAAGAGTTACAAAGTGATCGGGCCTAGCAGCCATGCAGGGAGAGAGCATTGGAAGGTTTGTAAGCAGGGTTGGTGTGGTGAGTAAAGAGCTGGAGGTAGAGTTAGTCCATCAGGAGAGAGTTAGGGAGTAGCAGAGAGGCTAATGGATGTATCAGACAGAAAGAGATGGAGCGTGACTGAATTCTGTTGCTGGACAGATGCTGGTACCAGCTGATCCTGACACTGGGGTCAAAACTGTAAAGAGCCAGAGGTTTTTGAATGATATTTGGAGGTAATGGGAGACTCCTGTCCCACAGGCACTACCGACCCAAATGCGGGTCAGTGAGAGATAGGAGACTGCTTTGTAATGAGTTCTAGCCAAATAATTATTATATTCTGATAACCAATAAAAGCCATTGAAAATACAACATTCCCATAAAGATTTTTTGGTGTTTTAAAACGGCCATTGCCTAGGATGAGAAGGATCTGCAGGCTTCATTAGAAGCCTGCATGAAGTCACCAGCAGATCTCCATATTGAAATTATCTGCCATAGTCTGCTCTTACCATTTTATGCACAAATGAGGAGTCAAGATACCGACAGCCTTGAAAAAGTTTCCTCTACTAACCAAAAAACTATTTCCAGTCAGGCCTTTGTAGTAAGGAAATTTTATACATTTGACCGGTCTGAACACCCCTTAAATCTTTCAGTGCAAAAATACTGTTGCAGTTCAAGAAATAGGATAATTTTGCAGTGCAATATTAGTAACTAGGATGAGATTGTTATACCGTTATATTCATTTGCAGTGCTGTCACCATAAAGAGGGTCATAAAGACATAGTACAATTATGCTATCGTTTTAAATTTGGGGGCTAAAATAAATCATGGAACTTCATATGGGTCATCAGGTGATGACAAGATTTCTTTTCAAAACGTATTTTCTGAAATTCCCCATTTGATGAAAAATTATAGCATATGGAAAATTTTCTTTGCAACCCACTAAAAATGACAAATGTAGGGTGCAGAGTAGAGGTCAAACCCTTACTAAATTATATTTATGACTTGTCTCATTGGCAGTTCATAAAAGTACCATAAAAAAATTAAAATGGAAAGGAAAGAAAAGTCCATAATAGTGGCTGCATAAAGTAATAACGTTGTAGCATTTACAGTGCAATGAGTGGGTTACGTAGTTTGTAAGGCCGAAAAAAAAACCCTGGACTTGTATCCAGTTTAGCCTATTGTCTTACAGTGTTGATTTAGAGGTAGCCAACCTCCTCTTCCCCCATGAGGTAGAAGCCAATTGTCCTCATTTTATGGAAAAAATTCCTTCCCGACTAAAATCTTGAAATCAGAATAAATCCCTGAATTAACGACCCCTCTCCAGAATCCTGGTGACTATAAGGCCTTGTCCCCACGGCACGGGTTTTCACTCAGTTTTTCAGGCGATTTTCGTTTTTGAAAACCGTCTGCAAACCGGGTGAAAGCTTTTAACACGGGCCTCTGTGGAACACCCACGCAGCAGTCCCGACTGCACAGGTTTTCTGCCCGGGCTGCCTGACAAACATACAGTAGAACATGTTCATTCTTCCATTCGGTTTTCGGACGGTATCTGAACATGCCTATGTGAAAGGGGAGGTCTTTTCTCCACTAAGTGCGGAGAAAAGCCATCTCCCTGCGGCCATGTGCATGGCACGACAACAGTTCAAATACCGGTCGGATAAACTGACCGATATTTGCCCTGTGTCGTGTAAATGGCCCCTAACTTGTTGAACACGTTTAATAGAGTAAATACATCTAAAGTAGGTTCAACACTGTTAAGATGGTCTTATCTAACTATGGTTACACACTTGAAATCCTCAAACACTTACAACACTTGAGATTGACGCCACCGCATGCCTTATTCTAATCTGTTTCTGGGCATGAACAGCTAACAGCCAACAAAATACAGATAGGACTAAACTAGTACAACAATTTATGTTAAGCCTGAGATTGAAGAAGTATAAAAACAATACAGTTCAAATGCGTAACTTATGGGACTGATGTCACACAAAAAAAAAGTTTATGCCTTCAGATTTACACATTAATTGGATCACCACCAGTACTGCTATCACTACAGAACATCTGTTACCTAGGAACCTGCCAAATCCGTTTTTTGGTGCGTGTTTGGATCCATGTTTCGGACCCTTAACAGACCCAAACACGTATCTAACAATGTGAGGTGTGATTTCCATTGCTTCCAATGTAAAGTATGCATCGGCGTTCAGAAGAGTGATCACTGATGCATGTTTTTAGGGGTTTTTTTAAAATATTTTTTTATTGAAAATTTTCAATCGGAAAATATACAATAAGGCATGCAATCAGGATATCAAATAAAAGCGTGGATGAAGCAATCATTATAGTGTACCAAATCCAAAATAAGTCCAAAGACAAAGATCTCTGCGGGTATTCATATCCATGCCCTGATGCATGTTTACTTGCGTCTTTGTGATGCGTCTTTTGGATCCGTTCAAAGTATTGTCATGTCAATTCTTGATCCGTTTGACGCAGCAGACTCCCTGTTTAAAACTATAGAGTGTGTTTTTGCTGCAGCCAAAACGCATCCAAACACGCACCTGCATGTTGGATGTGTTTTGGATGCAATTTATGCATCACTTTTAAATGCATTTTTCCGATTCAAAAACGGATCCAACACGCCGTGTGAACATACCCTAAGCTTCTGTCATAAAATGAAGCCCTGAATGCCTTGATAGTCGCAAAGGACCTGTAACCTGCATCCATTTTAGGATTAAGTAAAAGTAAAATATTTAATTGGTTGGATCCTTCAGTTAAGCAAATGTGCCACTGATCAACAATGTCCGGGACATTGTATCTTAAAACCATACTGGACATACAAAGTCTCAGGAAGACCATTGTGTGTTGAAAATATTGTATCCTGATGCCATTGTAACTTGAGGGACCACTATATGTTGGTATGTAGCAAAGGGTCTTTAGGCCGCCCTTTGCTGCCAGGGCCTAGGTTTACTTCTACCTCTCTGCTTCTCTAGCTGTGCCCCTGTTAGCAGGGATCAGCTTATCTGAGCCTCAACACAAAATCTAAAACCGGCCTCCATTTGCTTTTCTGTGTAACGTCAGAGTGTATTCCAGTATCAGACATTCAGGGCCTTATGTATGAAAATAGTCTAGGTGCAAGACTTTCTTTGTTGCCCATAGCAACCAGTCAGAGCTCCCTTTATGAAATTAAGGGGCACTCTGATTGGTTGCTATGAGCAACAAAGAAAGTCTTAGATCTAGACCGTTTTCATACATGTCCCTCACTGTCAAGGAGCAACTTTCACATCTCAGACAGTGGAAAGAATGCTCTAGCAGTGCCTGGAATGGTGAAATAACTTACTGCTGTGTCTCATCAGCAACACAGGAGCTTGTTTATCTTTATGGAATCTTTTTAACGTTTAAGTAATGAAAGGCTACTTGTGACAGGTGCTAAACAGTGGCTGTTATGACTATTGACTAGTATGGGATCTTTTTAAAGGGGTTGTCTCACTGTATTGATTCATCTTACCTCCGTCCTATTTTCTTGGTTTCATTTTGAATTCAGGGGCAGGTTTACTGGCTTCTACTAAACTTCAGTAGAAACCAGGTCTGTAGCTACAGTGACCAGTGCTGGCAGCCTATCATGAGAGATCAAACAGGTCTGTAACTATAGTGACCTGAGGAGCTGATGCAGCCCATACAAGAGGGGATATCTAGGAATAGGTAGGACACTGGTAATGGACACATATTACAAAGTGACTTATTTTTGCAAGAGCTTCACATAAAAAGCAATCCTTGGAGAGAGACAACCCCTTTAACAGATACGTTGGGAACTCGGTGCTGCCAAATAATAATTTCTGTAGGGCGGCTCTCTGGTTTTTGGAACAGAAATTTGTTTTTTTTTGTTTTTTTTTTTGTAACAGCTGTTAAATGACAGGGTCACCTGGTGCCACTGGACAGGACACAGTCCTCATTGTGACCACACATTGGGGCTGTTTTCACCTCTAACACGGGCTGCTACAGTTTGACAAACCAATAATTTTCAAAAAACACTTTAATAGCATAAAAAACAACTAGCACAAACAGAAAAATTGCTAAAATGACCTAGTCATTAGGCCAAAGGACATGTAGTGTGGAGGTGCTGGAACACTGTTATGGTATGTATTATCTTTTTTATACCACGTATGTTTTGTGTTTGCCTTTCGTATTTGTGTGCGGTAAAATGATTTTGTTTGTGTTTTACAGACATGGAGATGACTTGATTGTAACACCATTTGCTCAGGTGAGTCAGGGTGATGTATGTTAAACTGTTATGTAAGATCTTACTGAATAGATGTAAGGTTCTGTTTGGGTCACTATCTATGTTCCATACTTACCTAAGTTCTGTATATGTTTGCTTTTACCCAGAAATCCTGCTCCAAATATACAGAGTAAGTGTAGACAGGACTCCTAGGAGTGGCAATAGGTACTGTTTGACTTTCCACATACTGTACATTGATTGACAGTTGACTTTGTACACACATTGATACAAGGAGAGCTGTTAATCACTGTGTGGGTGGAGTAAACAGAACTCTCACTATTCCTCATAAGACTCCTGTCAGGATTTACTCAGCTTTTTTTCTTACAAATCCTGCTCCACATCATTTAAAGCTATATATGACAAAGCTCGGCTTCTCTCCTCTATTATATAACCCTATATATCACAGAGCTCAGCTCCTCTCCTCTATCATATAACCTTATATATCACAGAGCTCAGCTTCTCTCCTCTGTCATATAACCCTATATATCACAGAGCTCAGCCTCTCTCCTCTGTCATATAACCCTATATATCACAGAGCTCAGCTTCTCTCCTCTATCATATAACCCTATATATCACAGAGCTCAGCTCTCTCCTCTATCATATAACGCTATATATCACAGAGCTCAATTTCTCTCCTCTGTCATATAACCCTATATATCACAGAGCTCAGCTTCTCTCCTCTTATATAACCCTATATATCACAGAGCTCAGCTTCTCTCCTCTATCATATAACCCTATATATCACAGAGCTCAGCTTCTCTCCTCTGTCATATAACCCTATATATCACAGAGCTCAGCTTCTCTCCTCTGAATATATAGGGTTATATGATAGAGGAGAGAAGCTGAGCTCTATGATTGGTTATTGATATTGAGAAGTGGTCTGTGTATATAGGGTTATGATAGAGGAGAGAAGCTGAGCTCTGTGATATATAGGGTATAATGGATGGATGAGAGAAGCTGAGCTTGTGATAATAGGGTTATATGATAGAGGAGAGGGAGCTCTGTGATATATAGGGTTATATGATAGATGGAGAGAAGCTGAGCTCTGTGATATATAGGGTTATATGATCGTGGAGAGAAGCTGAGCTCTGTGATATATAGGGTTATGTGATAGATGAGAAGCTGAGCTCTGTGATATATAGGGTTATATGATAGAGGAGAGAGCTGAGCTCTGTGATATATAGGGTTATATGATGGAGAGAGAAGCTTGAGCTCTGCTGTATATAGGTTATATATAGAGATTAGAGCTCTGTATTATATAGGGTCAATGATAGTGGAGAAGCTGAGCTCTGTGATATATAGCGTGTTTGTGATAGATGAGAACATCCTGCTCTGTGATATATAGGGTCCTATTGATAGAGGAGAGAAGCTGAGCTCTGTGATATATAGGGTTATATGATAGATGGAGAGAAGCTGAGCTCTGTGATATATAGGGTTATATGATAGATGGAGAGAAGCTGAGCTCTGTGATATATAGGGTTATATGATAGATGGAGAGAAGCTGAGCTCTGTGATATAGGGTTATATGATAGAGGAGAGGAGCTCTGTGATATATAGGCTTATATGATAGAGGAGAGAAGCTGAACTCTGTGATATATAGGGTTATATGATAGAAGGGAGAGATGCTGAGCTCTGTGATATATAGGGTTATATGATAGATGGAGAGAAGCTGAGCTCTGTGATATATAGGGTTATTTGATAGAGGAGAGGAGCTGAGCTCTGATATATAGTGTTATATGATAGAGGGAGAGGAGCTGAGCTATGTGATATATAGGATTATATGATAGAGGCTTGCATGGTCTCTTAAGGCATCCTATCATCATTTTCAATGCTTTTCATTCAGAAATTCTGCTCCAAATTATATAACCCTATATATCACAGCGCTCCGCTTCTCTCCCTCAGTCACATCCTGCTCTCAGATAGGGCAGCATAAACCAGCTGACCGGTTCACTTTAATCAGAGAATTAGGGCATGAATGGTTGCTAAAGGCATACTGGAAAGTGGACTGTGTATGCTATAAATGTACAGAGACCATTAGGAGTTGTACCGACAACCTCTTTGGATTTCCCTTAAATGGTGGCTAGAGCTCTACATGGCCACATGTAAGCAGACGGCAGGGGATCTATATCTCTGACTCTGGTAGTCTAGAGGGCTTCCTGGATGTGTCCCTCCACAGGCATCAAGTTACCATAATCTGTGTTATCTTTATGTTCTCCAGGGAGGCTTTATATCTGTGTTGTGTCTGTCTGGTATCTAAACCCGCAAACCACAGACATGCCCCCCCACCTAGCACACAGTGCAGCATGTGAATACATGTAGTGTACAATGCAGGAAGCGCAATGCAATCCAAGACTGGGTTCACATGGCGTAGGAAAGATGCTGAAAAATATACACAATTCAAGATTTTTTACTTGTGATTTTAGTGAAGGAGTTCACAGAGCAGTTTCAGTGCAGTCATAGTCGCCTTATAAAGCTTAACAACTGGCCCCATGGATTTACAGGTCAGCACCAGCAAAACATTGATGAACATTGATAGTTAATGGCGGCACGGGTTTGCTGGTGTTGACCTGTAAGTCCTTGGGGCCAGTTATTAAGCTAATTAGAAATCATTGGTGCAGATACCACAGCGCTTCTTGCCCACATCATGGCCGCACAATGACTGAACCTCAACAGCTCTGTGTATTCCTGCCCTTAGGGTAAGAATAGGCATGGTTTTTTCATGGCCATGAAGTAGACAAGAACCATAAGACTATGCAGCCGCCAATGACCATACAAGATTCCGGCAAACTCATGAAGTCATCCGTGGCCACATATTGGTCATGGCTCTTACTTGCATCACAGCTGCAAAGAAAACATGCCATATATTCCTACCCTTATGCATGTTTTATGCATTTTTGATGGGTTTTTGGGTGGACCAATTATATGTTAGGTTAAAGTGATTTTCTCACTAAGCTGTTTCACAGAGCCTGCTTTTCACAGCCAGCCTCAGACTGACACTTCTTTCTCAGGTTGTGGGTGGATCTACAGCAGTGCTTGGCTTATCAGCTCTGCTTTTCCTAGCTACTATTATTACAATTATATGAGTGCTGGAGATTTATAATCTAAGAGAGCTAAGGTTTAAAACTTGTAATTAACTAAGGTAAACAAGCTCCTGTGCTAAAGATAAAACTCAGCAGGGAGTGAGTCACCTTGGTGGGACAGCAGCTTGAAGCAATCAGATAAGAGAGAGCAGAGAGAGGTGGTCAGTAACCGAGAGAAACTTCTGTAAAAAAGCAGTGCATAAAATATTCTTAATCTCCTGAACAAAACAAAATCAAAACAGCAATGGATTTTGTAATAGTCTTTATTAACATTTTGCCTAAAAGGGAATCATTGTGTTGAGAAAATTCCTGTGTGCAACCACATGGCAGGAATGGTTGTTTAGTCTAGAGATGGCTAAATACCTTTTGTAGCTGTTTGCAGAAAGCTGTTTCCTCCAAGTCCTTGCATACTCAGTTCGGCCAAGCACGAGTGGGTTTCCAATGGTGGAGGGGAATAGACCTTTGCCACACATTGAGACATCTCATCTTATTTTAGAATATGTGTCAAACTCAAGGCCCGTTGACTGAATCTGACCCCCCATGCCATTTCATATGCCTAACAAGAGCTTAGACACAGCGATAGGGATGGACAAGATCCTGAAGCTGAAGGACCAGCTCTCCACTTTACCCAAAGGACACAGCCAGAACTTCACAGAGGTGGCCATACCACCGCAGAGAGCAGGCACCATCTAGTATTTGGAGCTTTGACATGCACCTTCACACAGCTCTGTTCGCCAATTAACAGGTGGTGGCACAGCTCTGACAGCCTTACCCATGCACCGTAGCCACTCTCCGAGGCCTTCCAATGACCCTTTGACAGCATCCATAATGCTAATGTGGCCCTCAGTGAAAAGGCGTTTGACACCCCTGCTTTAGAGCAAAGGATGGAACATGTTTAAATCAAACTGCCTGATCCAATTTGCCATTGGGGGAGAGGTACACACTTTGTATATACACTTTATAGGGGTCCCTCCAATGTAGCTATTATCAGTGGATTTAGCTGCATCATTCATCTAATGTCTATGGCTGCTTGATAACTCCACTTTCTTTTCCTTTTTCTTGTGAATTTTGCCTTAGTTTTGGCTTCAGGTAGTGTTGTGACAGAAGATATAGTAAATTACTGATAGCTAAATAACACAACACAACCTGTACAGACACTGCACAACACTCCTATTTGTTCCCTAGTAAAATCAATGAGAAAAGAAACTTTATGAACAAATTGAGGCATAGGTCAGTTTACATTTGCCTTGTGGCTTCAGCTTACAATGTGGCGCTATGTCTTCTATCAAGATATCTGTAGACCCTGGAGGCATACAACAGTCCTCACTATAAGTACTGTAATGTGTTCCACCAGGCATCAGTCACAGCATTACACCTTCCTTTACCAAATCATGTTCACATTGGAAAACTTGCATAGAAAATAGGTGGCGTCACTTAGTCTGTGCAGATTCCGTGCAGAATAAGTAACCTCACGTTTCATGCATGTGGTAGGCAGGATATAGAGTAGCTCCATTTAGTGGGGCTAATCGGAATCTGCTGTAAAATCCAACACCAGAATAAAGATCCTATGGAAAAACCCTTTGGATCTTTAGGCCCTTATCCAAGTGTGAATGAAGCCTATGCCAATGCTTGATCTAGCTTCTACTGGCGTCAGATGCCCATATAATAATAAAATTGAGCATGACTGCCATCAAGTGGTGGTTTACAAGAATACAAATAGAAGTTGAAAACGTGTTGAAAACTTTTTGACAGATTGTTCAATATATTGTACAAGGTCAAATATTTTTTTTTTAAATAAAATATTTGTCAAAGAATGGAAAATTCATGGAAGCAGAATTGTATGAGTTTCTATGGGTATGGATAGTTTATATCGTGTTCATGTGTTTGGGGCATGTGTATACATGATATAAAATAGAATAATTCTGTCAGTTCTGGTTATAGAAGTTCTTTTAATAATATAATCCTATGTGTGTGCTCTAGACAGACAAAATGGCAATTACCTGACCTATTGATCGTTCTCGCCAGCTAGTGGCTTGAGTTCTACAAATAGCATTTTAGGACTAATCTACTATTTTATATTCCTACCTGTATGCACCAGTAATATCAGGAATGTCATACCATTACTAAAACCAAGCACCAGGGTCTGAACTAAATCACTGATAGTTGACACTAGGTCAATGATACCATATTGCTGGTGCCAAGCTCACTATAGCATAACTGGTGCTGAGAACTGAATGCAGCAATAGGGACCTGGATCTTTTTTTAGAGAATTATTTTTGCTACTTGGAACCAGCAAAGAGACATTTTTCTGTTATTTATTGGTTGTCCATATGCAATGAATGGAATATTTATTTAATTACTTCTTTAAGAGATGTCCACTTAGTGCCATCTGTGAGCATATGTTCCATGCTTGTGTAAGGGGGACTTTCAACCCTGGCCTCCTATACTTATTGTGTTCATTTCCATTGATTGTGTAATTGAATAAAGCACCTTTCACTTATTCATGTGTTCTCCTTATAGGTACTGGCAAGTCTCCGTACTGTAAGGAATAATTTTGCTGCACTAACCAACTTGCAAGATCGAGCACCCAGCAAGTAAGTTATCATTATGTAAAGCTCCTTCTAACAACTGATATTATTTCACAAAGTAATTCCACCCTTAGGGAATGTTCACACGATGGATTTGAACGTGGTCATGGCCGCGGGTTCCGAGGCCAAAACCACGTCCAAATCCCGCCCAGTTTATTAACATGGTTTCCTATGGGAAACCGCGTTAATATTCACACGCCACGGGTTTGGCCACGCCTTTGGGGCTGCGGCCTTGCCGCGTGTGTTTGAGAACTCTCCTGTCAATTCTTGACAGGGAGTCCTCAGCGCGGCGGCCGCGCGTGTTGCCGCGGGCGTCGCCGCGGTTGGTGCGCGGCTGGGCTGCAGCTGGCGGCACTGTTTTCCCCTCTGCCTACTAGTTTTGCATGGGGGGCAAAACCTCGCCGCAAGCCGCACCCAAAACCACGCCCCACTTGCGCCGTGACCACGCCCACGCCGCAAACTCGCGTCGGGAGACGCGAGTTTGCGGCGAGGTTAGGACAAGGCTTGGACGCGGGAACCGCGGCAAAAGCTGCAGCAGAACCCGTTGCCACATCCATCGTGTGAACCAGGCCTTACAGAAACATAACCCTGCACTATGAGTAGGCCCTCACTGTACATCATCCTATTATACACGCTCAAGGGGCAGTAACAAAATCAAGTAGCACCTTCTGTTATGTCCTCCCCCATGTTTCATTCTAAAATCAAATCTGTTCCATAAGATATCCATTTTGTCTTACCAACTCTTCATCTTCTAATAGTAACACATCAAGACTTTGATGAAGTGGAAGGAAGGTGCTTTATTTGATCTGCTGGTAGTATGTTATAGAGTTGGTGGAACTGAGCACATTGATATATTGTGTTGTAAGGAAAGATTCAGTAGAAGTTGTACTTAATTAATTTAAATCCCTGCTTATTCTGGGTTAAGTTGTTTAGTAGGCGGTGTTATCTGTCATTGACAGCCTTTCTGATACGAATCTGCATACAGAGATGGCTGTGAGTCACTGATAACCCCGCCTACTGGACTCCTAAACCCAGAATAAGCAGGGATTTAACTGAATGTAATAAAAACTCTACTGAATCTTTCTCTAAAATGCTATATATCACTGTGCTCAGTGTCTCCCGCTACTAGCAATTCAGATAGTATATTCAATATGACCGGTTTCCTTAAAGAGACCTTGTGTGACATGTATGTACGGGGCTGCGCCAGTATTCTGGTGTGCTTTCAGCCCAAAAACTGTTCTCTAGATGTATGAGCGGTCGCTCTCCAAACTTAGGTGCATTTTGCGTCACCGGGGCACTTTGTAATGCGCCTGAGATCTGGGGATGGAGGCGTGTCACACCACAACCGTATAAGTCTACACATTTATGACTAGAGAACGGCAGAAATAGGCGCATTACTGCTGGAACAGCCAGTCCAAGTTAAAAGTGGTTAACCTGAGCCTGATTTGTCACCTAGATGTATGACCTGCAGTAGAACAGGTTCGTACATTCTGGCGCATTCTACACTTGCTTAACGCTATTTAGAACTGGTCTAGATCATACATGTTGCCCCTTATTTTTTTGTTCTAACTGCAAGGATACAAAATACTGTGGAAACAACTGCTTTTAAAAAGGGCTTGTGGCCTTTCCTGACATGTACGTTTTAGTAAACGTGTGTGTTTCCCATGAATTGACCATTCTGGAACATCTGACAGCTTACAGCTCTGTGTTGTGCTGTATGACTGAGCCTGTCAGATGGGTTTTACCATTCCAGTTGACAAAGGGGTGTGTCCGTGCACACACTGACTCTTTTAATGCTAATTGGACAGTATCAGACTGTGCAGAGAAACAGCCCCAAATCAGTAACATCCAGCTGACAAACTCGATAATAAATTTCTGGAAGGAATAACGGGACAGAGCAGCTCATCACAGAGTTATAAGAGGAGATGCTTCAAATTATTATTTACTAAAACAGACATGTCAGAAGATGTCACAGGTTCCCTTTAAATAAGGATAAGTGATAAATGTTAGATCACTGTTGGTCTGGCCACTGAGACCACGACAGATTGCTAAAACACTCAGACACATATCGAGTGCATGTGTGGCCACCACTCCATACATATCCCTCTATTACTGGCTGGCCATATTAGTAGGAGCTACAACACTTGGCCAAAATGATAGGGTCATCAAATTTAGGGGAAGGCCACCCATCAGTCTGCTTCCAGCTACAACCACTAATGGAACACACTATGCCCTTGTGTTTCAGTTCATGGCTTTTCTTCTCTTTCCTACTTGTATCTGTTGCCAGAGCGGTCAGGAGCTCGTACGACTCCTGCACTTTATTACATGGAAGAGAAAACAATAAGTTTTCTCTATATGTCACTGCTAGCAACCAGAAAAAGTCATCAGCTGCCTGGTAAGAGCTGTTGAAGGCTCCTGCAATGCATACAAGGAGAGGAAAGAAGGAAAAGGAGATGTCATCAGGCAATCCTGAATATACAGGGGATGAATGAGCAAGCCCAGTCGCCCTGTCGGGGAAGATGTATTATAGCAGTTGAGACATGGCTCTGTGTGGGAGATGTGCTACTATAGGAAGTGATGGAGGACAATGGTTGGGAGATGTGTGAGAGAAGATGTGTAGATGGAGGGAGGAGAGTGATGGAGGAAAATAGAGGTTGTGTGGGAGATGTGATGATGAAGAAGATGATGGAAGAAGATAGGATGGTGAGGGAGATGTGCTGCCATAGCTGGTGATGGAGAAAAATGGGGGTTGTCTGGAAGGTGTGCTGATGATGATGGAGGAAAATGGGGTGTGGGAAGATGTGCTGCATGGAGTGATGGAAGAAAAAAGGGGTTGTGTGGGAGATGTGCTGATGAAAAAGTTGATCGAGGAAAATAGAGTTGTGAGGGAGATGTGCTGATGAAGGAAAATAGGGTTGTGAGGGAGATGTGCTGCTTGGGATGATGGAAAAAAGGGGTTGTGAGGGAGATGTGCTGATGAAGGAAAATAGGGTTGTGAGGGAGATGTGCTGATGAAGGAAAATAGGGTTGTGAGGGAGATGTGCTGATGAAGGAAAATAGGGTTGTGAGGGAGATGTGCTGATGAAGGAAAATAGGGTTGTGAGGGAGAGGTGCTGATGAAGGAACATGGGGTTGTGAGGTAGATGTGCTGCTGTAGAAGGGGAGAGAGGAGAGTGGGAGATTTACTGTTGAATAGGGGGATATAAGATGTATTCCTGCAGGAGAAAAAATCATGGTCATTGTATTGGTTGAATAGTGTAACTTTGGCCCTAGCTGTGCTGACTACTGAGCTTGTTTCACTAATGCTGTATAAATAACTGAGCAATAACTGGCCTCTGAATATCTGCACAATTAGCATTTATAGACCAAAGCCATGGTTGTCCTGTGTGTCTGGTCCTTGGTATCACAATGAACAAGTGCTTGGCAGGTGTGGACCTGATATTTGGTACTTGTGCTTAATACTGTATAGCTAATTCAGAATACATTCACATAGCGATAGTGTGGCTACAGTGTGCTGCCCAGCCGTAAGCTTTACCTGTACAAGCCAAACAGTAAAAAGCGCTAAAGCAGAATATGGTTTTGTCGCATAGTTCTGGACTACACAGCACACTACTGCCACAAGCACCTGTTATGTGTACATGCACCCTAAATAGATGGATTGTATTTTACACTATCTAATGACTGTGTGAGAAAGAAGTTTTGTTTGGCTCTCTTACTCAGACTTTGTATAGCTGTCACTTGCTTGATATTGTTGGACTTTTTCAATTTTAGCACTGACAAAATAGTACAATTGCTTAGAAACAAGCGAATCATAACAAGGGTATGTTCACACTGCGTATTCTCGGTCCGTACGTCAGTGTGCAGTGGCGCTTCAATACGCCCGAAGTACCAGCCAAGAATATGGCAATTCATCGCTCTCATCCAGAGCTATGATTACCTGTTCTTTCCCCCAGCATACAATACACACCCAGGGAAAATACTGACATGTCAATTCTTCCCGGCGATTACACACTGGGGAGAATGAATGTCGGTGAGAGCTTCAGAGGGACGCGCTGGCCAGCACATCCTCCTGAAGCAGCGGGTGTATAGTGGTGCACACAGTACGTACTGCTATACGCCTGCTATTTAATTGCGTGAACATACCCTAATTGCCAAATGTAAATTCCTTTAATGGAGGGTATTCAGTTTTTGTGACATGAACTCTAAATACAGCTCAGGGTAAGGCTATGTCTGCACAGCACACAAAAACGGACGGATTTTCGGTGGTTTTAGTATTTTGAAACCACTGAAAATCATTCACATAGGGCGACATGTATGAATCTTGGCATTGACAGGCCAGTTCTAAATCACTTTAAGGCAGTGAAGAATGTGGCAGAATATATGAACCTGTTCTTCTGCAGGTCATACATACAGGCGCAGTATAGAGCCAATACCACAAGTCTGGCTCAGGCAGATCACCTTTACCCTGGTCTGGCTGTTCTTCTGCAGGTCATACATACAGGCACAGTCTAGTGCCAATACGACAAGTCTGGCTCAGGCACCACCTTTACCCTGGTTTGGCTGTTCTTCTGCAGGTCATACATACAGGCACAGTCTAGTGCCAATACCACAAGTCTGGCTCAGGCACCACCTTTACCCTGGTCTGGCTGTTCTTCTGCAGGTCATACATACAGGGCAGTGTAAAGGCAATACCACAAGTCTGGCTCATGCACCACCTTTACCCTGGGCTGGCTGTTCTTCTGCAGGTCATACATACAGGGCAGTGTAGAGCCAATACGACAAGTCTGGCTCAGGCACCACCTTTACCCTGGTCTGGCTGTTCTTCTGCAGGTCATACATACAGGGCAGTGTAGAGCCAATACCACAAGTCTGGCTCAGGCACCACCTTTACCCTGGTCTGGCTGTTCTTCTGCAGGTCATACATACAGGCGCAGTATAGTGCCAATACCACAAGTCTGGCTCAGGCACCACCTTTACCCTGGTCTGGCTGTTCTTCTGCAGGTCATACATACAGGTGCAGTGTAGAGCCAATACGACAAGTCTGGCTCAGGCACCACCTTTACCCTGGTCTGGCTGTTCTTCTGCAGGTCATACATACAGGCGCAGTATAGAGCCAATACGACAAGTCTGGCTCAGGCACCACCTTTACCCTGGCCTGGCTGTTCTTCTGCAGGTCATATATACAGGGCAGTGTAGTGCCAATACCACAAGTCTGGCTCTGCACCACCTTTAGCCCTGGTCTGGCTGTTCTTCTGCAGGTCATACATACAGGTGCAGTGTAGAGCCAATACCACAAGTCTGGCTCAGGCACCACCTTTACCCTGGTCTGGCTGTTCTTCTGCAGGTCATACATACAGGGCAGTGTAGAGCCAATACCACAAGTCTGGCTCAGGCACCACCTTTACCCTGGTCTGGCTGTTCTTCTGCAGGTCATACATACAGGGCAGTGTAGAGCCAATACTATAAGTCTGGCTCAGGCACCACCTTTACCCTGGTCTGGCTGTTCTTCTGCAGGTCATACATACAGGTACAGTGTAGAGCCAATACCACAGGTCTGGCTCAGGCACCACCTTTACCCTGGTCGGGCTGTTCTTCTGCAGGTCATACATACAGGCGCAGTAATAGAGCCAATAGACGACAAATCTGGCTCGGCACCACCTTTACCCATGTCTGGCTGTTCTCGCAGGTCATACATACAGGCGCAGTATAGAGCAATATGACAAGTCTGGCTCAGGCACCACCTTTACCCTGGTCTGGCTGTTCTTCTGCAGGTCATATATACAGGGCAGTGTAGTGCCAATACCACAAGTCTGGCTCAGGCACCACCTTTACCCTGGTCTGGCTGTTCTTCTGCATGGTCATACATACAGGTGCAGTGTAGTGCCAATACCACAAGTCTGGCTCAGGCACCACCTTTACCCTGGCCTGGCTGTTCTTCTGCAGGTCATACATCCCGGGCAGTGTAGAGCCAATACGAATAGTCTGGCTCAGGCACCACTTTTACCCTGGTCTGGCTGTTCTTCTGCAGGTCATACATACAGGTACAGTGTAGAGCCAATACCACAGGTCTGGCTCAGGCACCACCTTTACCCTGGTCTGGCTGTTCTTCTACAGGTCATACATACAGGGCATGTAAGAGCCAATACCACAAGTCTGGCTCAGGCACCACCTTTACCCTGGTCTGTTCTTCTGCAGGTCATACATACAGGCGCAGTCTAGTGCCAATACCACAAGTCTGGCTCAGGCACCACCTTTACCCTGGTCTGGCTGTTCTAACTGTTCTGTGCCTAGGTTTGGCGTCAAAGAATCATAAATGTGTCTGATTCTATGAATGTGGTGCAATTCCCCCAGAATGCCCCAAATCTTTGGTGCATTAAAAATTGTCTTTGATGCATTACAAAGGCATTTATCGCACCAAAGTTGGGAGTCCACCTGTTCATACAGTCTTTTTGGCTCAAAGTACACCAGAAAACTGGTGCAGCCCCGTTCATACATGTCGCCCATAGACTTTAATACAAAAAATGACTCTAGGCTACACAACTTGTTTTTTTCTGTTTATTTTCTGGCGCTGGCGGTTTTAGGAACATGTTGTAAAAACGGACGGCGTCCAGCAAAAATACAACTACAGAAGTCTATGTAAACCTCTGGTGGGTTTTGGCCATTCTTTGTCACTTTTTTGGCAGCATTTCCACTGAAAAACCGCTCAGGGGGGTTAAAATTGTGCATACATCACTACACTGAATGAAAAAACGTTCAAAGAACGTGCAGAAAGCTTTACCAAAAAACACAATAAAAAACTAAAACTGCCAAAAAAAAAACAGTTTTATGAACGGTTTTAGGATTAGGTTTTCACTGAGTTTTGTCTGTGCTGTGTGGCCCCAGCCTGAAACTTTCCCAAGAGTAATAGTTCCTGTGTTGTTCCTCCTGAAATGTGGGACTAAATTGACAACTGTATTACTATTGCATTTGAAGATATTTTTGTACCACAGATGTTGATAGGAGGATATTCAATCAATTTCTGATCAGCAGGCATTTCCTACAGAGTAAAAAGTGTAAATAATGATTCAATCATTTTTGCCAGTGGTTTAGACATTGCAGATCTTTAAGAAAAGATGCCCCAGAATTGTTATGTTATGGGGAATGCAAGTATTCACTGAAAAAATTATGTCAGAGCGGTGATAGATTGTCTTAAACCCTTTCTTACTATGTGACTTACAAGTAGTGAGGTGGAGAGCATGGAGTAGGCTCAGGCACTGACTGCTCCACCCATGGCAGGTGGCGGTGGTGAGTTATAGCTGACACCTGCTGCCTGTGGCCGATATCCGAGATAAGTCTGATCCTAGCCATTTACCCACTTAAATGCTGTGGTTTGCACCACTGTGACATCTAAGCCATTACATAGGAGTCCTCGATCACCTGATTGGCCTACCTGTGAAGCGATAGTGGGGTGCTCTTGCAGTTATAACAATCGGCAGCCTAATGAAAGCCCCCAGACCTGCCATCTTTCTGCATCTTTTACTTGATAGAAAAGCGGTAATTGTGAATGCCTGCTATTCATTCCTCCAGGTACCCAGTGCAGAAGAGATTGGTGTGTGTTTCCACCTTGGCACATTTACTATGGTAGACACAGTAAAGCTATTGAAAAGAACCAGCAGGTTGCGCTATCCTAAAATTACTCCTGAAATACCTGACTCTATGGGTATGTTCACATGGCATGGATGCCCGTACAGGAACGCTTGAAAAGTACTCACTGGCCAGCGCTATGATAACCCAACGTTTTCCCCAGGGCACCGGGAAAGTGAATGGGAGCTGGGTCGGAGTGCTGTTAAAAGTAGTGCTGTTGATAGTGCCACTATATAGTACATGCTGCACATTACATATCCTTGAGTTAAGTAAAATGATATCTGTGTCAGAGTAAAATAACCCTCAAATCTCCTTTTATCCTTGTCCTTACATCCCACTCCTCTACCCTTACTACTAAGCCGTACTCCAAGGGCACTTATTGCTGTGGAGACCCTCCTTAATATTATTTATTTTAGCGCGCCCTTAGTTCCAGAGCGCTGTACATTTGAGGTGGGTTATATACAAAATGTAGGTCAAACAAGTACAAGATGACGATAAATAACTAACAACTGGTACAGAGGGAGAGAGGGCCTTGCCCGTGAGGGCTTACAGTCTTCAGGGAAGGAGGGAAGAGACAGAAGGTGAGGGGCAGACATGTTTGGGGGGTGGAGTAGTAGCAACGGTGTTATTGTTGGTTATAGGCAATCCTGAAGAGATGGGTTTTCAGGTTACTTTTGAAGCCGGTGAAGGTGGAGGAGAGTCTGATGTGTTGGGGCAGTGAGTTCCAGAGAATGGGGGAAGCACGAGAGAAGTCTTGGAGATGGTTTTGTGAGGAGCTGATAAGAGGAGAGCAGAGGAGAAGGTCCTGTGAGGAGCAGAGATTGCGTGAGGGGAGGTATCTAGAGATTAAGGCAGAGATGTATGGAGGGGAGAGGTTATGGAGAGACTTGCAGGTCAACTTGAACTGGATTCGCTGGGCAATGGGTAGCCAGTGAAGGGATTGGCAGAGGGGAGAGGCAGAGGAGAGAGGTGATTTAGATTGGCAGCAGTGTTAAGGATGGATTGGGGGGAGCTAGGTTGCTATACAGGAGGCCAAAGAGAAGGATGTTGCAATAGTCTAGGCAGGAGATGGCGAGGTCGTGGACAAGCATTTTTGTGCTATCAAAGTTAAGAATGAGCGGATACGGGAGATATTTTTCAGGTGGAGGCGGCAGGCGGAGGTGAGGGTTTGGATGTGCGCTTTGAAGGACAGATTGGAGTCGAAGGTTATCGCAAGGCAGCGGACCTGTGGTGCTGGTAAGAGAGTGTAGCGATTGACTGTGATAGAGAGATCAGGTGGAGGGAGAGAGTGGGATGGGGGGGGTGGATAAATTCAGTTTTCGCCACATTTTAGGATGTGGGAGGAGAAGGAGGAGGATATGGATGAAAGACAGTCTGGGATCCGGGAGAGTAGAAAGGTGACATCTGGGCCGGAGATGTAGAGTTGGGTGTCATCAGCATACAGGTGGTAATGAAGGCCATGTGATGCTATGAGCTGACCCAGGCCAGTAGATAGAGAAGAGTAGTGGGCCCAGGACTGACCCCTGGGGGGCACCAACAGAGAGTGTTTAGAGGGAGGAGGTGCGAGAATGCGAGACGCTTAATGTCCTATCAGTGAGGTATGAGGAGATCCAGGAGAGGGCTAAGTCAGTGATGCCGAGGGAGGAGAGGATTTGTAGCAGGAGGGAATGGTCGACAGTGTCAAAGGCAGAGGACAGGTCTAGAGGGAGAAGCACAGAGTAGTGGTGTGAGGCTTTGATAGTTACTAGGTCGTTGGTGACTTTGGTTAGGGCGGTTTCAGTAGAGTGGTTGGGACGGAAGCCAGATTGCAGCGGGTCAAGGAGAGAGTTGGTGGAGAGATGAGAGGACAGTTGAAGATAGACGTGCTGTCCCTTGTAGTACGAACTGGGTATGCTCAACATGATCAGAGAAAAAGCATTAATAGCGTAACTACGATCAACAAGGGATATGAGTTGCATGAACCAGGCTATGTAGGGAGAAGTGTTGTGTAAATTCATTTTGTAAAAGTCCAAATATTTGCAAAGTTTGCTATTTTGGCAACATGCATCCAATGGGATATCATTTCTGTTGTGGTACAAGCCCTTTCATAATTTTGATGCATTGTTGAAGTACATTTCCAAACCTTACCCTAGAAACTAATAATAAATACACAGTTGAGTCACATCATTATGACCACTTCGTACTTTAAGCATCTGGAACGTGCAGCTCATGACGAAAGTCACGTCTTATGAGGTGCAAATTATCCAAGTTGCAGAAAGGGATGATTATTGGCTTTCAGGCCGAGAGTGTCCGAAATTCTAAAACTGTGAGGGTTGTGGACTACTTGCATGCTGTTCTGGTGAACGTGCTGTTCTGTGCACTGGAAATGGCACTGTTGTGAAAAAAACATGGAAAGTGAGGATCACCACGTGTCGCTGATGTGAGAAGTGAATGTCAGCTATGAAGGTTCTCGAGGGCAGACCGACACGCTCACCAGTATAATGAACCAGGGGGCGACCAGACGTGTGTCTAAAACAGCAATTCCGCAAACTCTACTGTGTATGGGGTTCTGAACCAGACGGCTGTCACTGCACCTCTGCCAACCAAGTTACACAGGCAGAAAATTATTTAACCAAAAAAGAATACAATGACACAAAAAATCATAAGGAAATATATATTGACAATCTTTATTGCTTCAATAATAAATATAAAAAACTGATATGTCACAAATAGAACAAATTTAAGGTTAAAAACAATTAAAAATAATACCCATATCAAACAAGGCAAACAAATCACACCATTCCTGACTACAGAAAATTAAGTAAAGTGTATAATATATAATATTTAACATTAATGTAATAATATTAATGTGTCATATATTAGAAATCAAGTGATTAAATAGTATATAGACACATAAGAATGGGCACAAAATAATGCCACGCCTCTCACACACAATACATTACCAAGTGTATACAGGAATGGAGGAGAAGCACTGCCAAGGAAATGGGATAGCCTCGATGCGCGTTTCGCCAAGCTTTCTCAAGAGGCTTGAAAATTATTTAAATTTCACAGCAGTATTGGAATATGAAATTGACATGTCAGGCAAGAAACACTGGAAAACAAGCACCCTGCAACCGTTGCTGGAAGAACCCAAGCTGCTAGTGTCGGCTTTATGATCTCGGGAGGATTTTTGTGGCAATTTCTCGGCCACTCATTCATGTGGAAGGCACAATCAGATGAGCTGGGCTTGAATACATCCTTGTAGATCACATACACCCATATATTCTGATTGTCCTCTGGGGAGGATGGGATCTTCCTGCCAGACAATGTGACATGTCAAATGGCTAAAAATGTCTGACATTGGTTGGAAGAGCATGACCAGGACTACCAAGTACAAACCCAATCCAATAACAGCAGCACACTACTAGCACGAAAAACCAATGAAAAAGAACATAAGATTTTTGGGAAAAGCATTTCTGTTACTTTGAATACTTGAAAATGTGAGGTTCTTGGTGCACATTTTTGATCAAAACTGTGTAAGCCCACCTGCCAACTGACAAGGTGAACTCACTACCCTACCCACAGGCTTTTAAATCAATGCATAGTAGCTTGTACCTGGAATCTTCTCTTCCTGAAGTGTGGAGGTCTGAACAGGCACCAAGAGAGGTATCAATAGAGTAGGTTCCCACCTCTATTGAGGTCGCCTTGTCGTTTGGCAGATGGGCTTACACAGTTTCGATCAAAAATGTACACTAAGGGCCACATGGATGATAACTGTCTAGGTCTAAAACTCACTTTGTTGCCCAACCCCTTTCATTTCATATAGTTCTCTGGAAAAATGAGAGGGGCGCTCTGATTGGTTGCTATGGACAACAGTTAATTTCAGACCTAGACAGTTTTCATACATGTGGCCCTAAGAGCCTCAAATTTCTTAAGTGTTCAAAGTAGCAGAGATGCTTCTCCAAAAAATTCCTATGTTCTTTTTGATTGTTTTTTGGTGCTAGTAGTGTGCTGCTGATATTGGATTGTGTTTGCGTTTTGCTGTCACACCAGTGTGCACCTATGATAATTTTTTCCCCAAAAATTTTTTGGGGGGATGTGCAGACTAAACATTGTTTTTCTACCAAGTACTACCCTGGCCTCCTAATTTCCCAGTCTTTATGGGACAACCTTGCTCATTATATTCGCTCTATGGATCCTCCCCCACGCACACTCTAGTAGCTGTGGTGTATACTGGCAGCCAGTATGGCTCCAGATACCTGTGACAACCTATCAAGACCCTACTGAGTCACACCAAGCCCCTCTAGCTGTTGTCTGTGCTGCCAACAGCAGTTACTCTGGATATTAGCTGGTGGTCATATTAATGTGATTTGACAGTCTAATCTAAAAAGGACCATATATTGCACATAGTATTTAAGAACTAAATGATAAACTAAGTAGTAAAAACTGCACAGTTTTGTCCAAGAGTATATCTGTAATTAGGTAACATAGCCAGTAGATGGCGCAACTGCTCAGTTCTTAGAATGAGTTACTTATAGAACTAGTATTTTCTTTTAGGGCACTTGTATTCCTCATCTCATTCTTAATTCTTTCTATTATGTCTTCTTCATAGAAGATCACCCATGTGCAACCAACCATCCATCAACAAAGCAAGTATACCAGGTAAGACTACTTCTAAAAGTCCAGACAACCATTTTTTGTCCAGATCGATTGTGGAAATATTGCATGATAAGTTTCTTATATATACATGTAAAAAGTCATGACACCCTAGGGCTGTTCTTGGCGTTAATGGCGATTCTGTGTCTTCCGATTGCTTTTACAATAAGTGCTTTGTTTTACTCAGTTTGAAGGAATACAGTATCTAATTTTACATTCATCCCATATTTCTAGTGGTTTCTGCCCTATCTGTGATCACAGTATTATAGTATATTTATATATATTATATATATATAGTATATGATAGTTTTTATATTATATTATAATATATATAAATACACATACACACACACACTTTTTTTTCTAATGAGGCAAATGAATCCATATCTGTTCTCCGTAACTTATATCCTGCGATCACCAATAGGGCATAAACGTGTGTATGTTGGTATATAATATACATTTATATATGTGTAGATACAGATGTAGCAGAGTTTAGCTTGACGGTGATATTACAGCTTTCTGTGTTCTTTGTTCTTCGGTCAGAAGAAAATCCATTAAAAAACGCTGAAGAAGTTCAGATAACGTTCTGTGCCGTGATATTATGATGCGTTATCTTTGCTACTTATAAGTCTAATGACAATGTGAGGTGTTGCTTGAATGCATTGGGGAAAAGTTATCTCTTGGCCTTCACCCTACCTAGCAGTGGTTTCATAAACCTCTGAATTTACAGTGGTTTTCTGGGATCAAAACAACATGCTTTTTTTAAATTTCAGAAAACCTGCCGCACGTGCCCAAAGGTTGTGTCTGGTATTTCAGCTTGACTCCACTGGATGAGCTGTGATACCACAAACAACCTGCACATGGTCATGGCACTGTTTTTGGAAAGCCAAAAGAAGCAGCTATATATCTCTTACTTTGGGCAACCCCTTTAATAGTAATATGCTATAGATCTACTATGATGATTACACTGATGAGACAATAAGTCATTTCTTTGTTACTTTCCTATGATCCTGGTTCCTTATTAGTCAATTGTCACAGCGGTCAGTTGCCCGGTGGCCCCAAATGCATAGGCGCCCCAGGTGGTGAATGTCTTTCCCAGACATCCAGGGATATGGATGTGTGGGTCATTACTGCTTATTTAACTATTTGTGTGTTCTTCGGAGGTGCAAACAGTAAAAAAAAAATCATATAGTCTTGTAGGCTGCAGAATATCAATGGGATGTCCTGACGTAGGCGGTGTGATGATTAGGGTTTGCTTGGGGGTAGATAGAGGCATGGCCTCATGTGGTATCATGTTTGGGCATGGCCCACTTCGCTGTTATAATGCTGTTAAGATGGCCCTGATCTGGGAGGACCATGATCCCCCAGTTAGGTTGGGATTGCTCCCTGGATATAACAGATTTTGCTGTTCCATGACACCACTAGAAATATGTTTTGATTAAACCATTGGAAGTGCTTGTCATCTGTTATGTCAATTTATCTGATTGGAACATAAATGGTCACTGATGGAAAACGCGTTACCCAGACTGGCTGTCTAGAAGAACACCTGAGATCTGGGTATAGTAGAGCTGTATTTGCCACTTTGCTGTTTTATAATCCACATACGATGCTGACATTTCTGGCATATTTATAGGATGTGTTGATCATATCTAATATGCAAGCTAAGCCTGCAGGTCAATAGAAAGGGTAGCTCATATGCCTCTTTAATGTGTCACCTTACACCTTTATGGTGCTCTCCTGAACAAGAAACTTTATACCCCAAGTGCTACATGAATGGTTTCTCAACCAGCTAGCCAGAACACTGTCCTGTACGAATGTGGGACTTGAATCCCAAAACATCTGTCTGCAGAAGAGAGACTCTTATGAAAGAGTTATTGGCTTAAAGAGGTTGTCTCACTACAAAGATTAGCTTTCAAAATGTAGGGAACACTAAATGAAGACGTTTTCCAAATATATTGCTTTGTTCATCTTTTTTGTTAAGGAGCTACAAGGGATTTTATCACCTTCTGAGGGATCTCAGGGTTCCCAAGTGACCAACCTATGTACTCCTTCTCCCCTGCTGTTTGTTCTGATAGCAGGAAGTGACGTCATCACACAGGACTCCAAGCAGTGTGAGAACTTGTGGGTTATCTGATCTGTCGGACAAAAGACAGTAATTACTCTACTGTTTACATTAGCTCAGAAGCGTCTCCAGACCTCAGAGAAGGTCATTTATTTAATCTAGTCTAAAACAGAGGAGTCTGAATATACAGAGCTCATATGCTAATTACAGACAGCTTGACCAGGAAGTGACAGAGCAAAGCAGCATTATTTCATTCATGCATCCTATGAAACTTTGAGATGAGACAACCCCTTTAAATCCCCAGTTATGTCTTAACGTTCTTTAATGGATTGGATGTGACTGAAACGGATGCTACCTTCTACTCTAGAGCTTATTTGCATATTCTATTTTCCCAGAAGCATTTTATGGGCTAGATGTCTATACCTATACCTTTATGGTGCTCTGTTCAAGGAAATATATCACCCCCCCCTAGAACATCCCATAGTACTCAAAACTTTAAGGGTATGTCCACACGGCAAGGTTTTCAGACGGTTTTCGGATTTGAAAAACGACTGTCAAACATCCTCATAGACGGCAATAGAAAATCTGCCCAGTAGTCTGCGCTGCACGGTTTTTCTACTGGGCGGATTTTCACACCACCAGCGCTCTGAAATACTCGGAACATGTACAATCTTCCATCCGGTTTTCGGGCAGAAGGTGTGCTCTACAATGATTAGGGGGAAGGCCGAATCCGCAAACTGCACACCGGAACGTCCCCACAAACCACTGAAAAGACGATAAAATACAAAATCCGACCGGTATTTTGTCTATGCCGTGTGGCTGTACCCTAGTTGTACAGTTAACACATCACAAACTCTGCTTTCTGCATGATATGAAGCACTTCAAACAAAAAATGGAAGTTTGCTATGTCCTGTTTCAGTTCTGCATCATTATTTCTACGTCTCTGTTCCATCATAGGGATAGAAAAAATAAAAAAGTAACTGCGTGATGATTGATTTAATGACAAAAACTACCCTGCCCCAAAAGATTCCTTTACCTATGGGGGGGTCTGTCACGTTTCCGTCTCTTATTGCCCATTTTTTAAACTGAAAAAATGGCTTTAAAATCTGATTTTCCACTGTTCTCTAATATAGTGTGTACTTTTACAAAAATTTTTTAATGAAAAAAGATGAGTTGTGCAAAGTGACACATGTAATATGACTACATTTAGGAAAGGGGAGCTCCCTTTTCTATCCCTTTCCTTAATTTTCTTTTGTTGTCCCACTTCTGTCCAGCAGATGACAGCAGAGAGCTACCAACGGACCCCCCTGTTTGGGTTTTTGAGCAGTGAAATCACTGAGATTGCAAGTAAATGCCCGGCCCCCGGGCATCAAATCTCCCCATAATCCTAACGCAGATTGCGATTATCAGAAAAATTTAGGGAGACAGGGGATTAGGGGCCCCATCAATTGCAAGTTTAAATGGGACAACCACATATAGTTAAAAGGGACGTTCATTAATGAGGGGGCACATTCACAGTTTGGGGGGTATTTAGTAAGAATAAGAAAAATAGTGACTGTTACGTTTCTGCTCCCGATGTACAAGAAATTCATCAAATATTGATCGGCTTGCAAACTCTTTCTAACTTCTTTTTATAATGGAAATTATAACAGCTGGTATGTGGGTGCAATAAACCATGATTGGCGTCGGCCCAGTTTCTCTGATGTTTCCAAAAACCCCCCCTGCCCCAAATAATAAACCTCTTGCCCTGTACCAGCAGGCGCCAGATGTGCTCCAGCTGCCAATCTTAAATACTTTGCATTAATACGGTTTGTATGAATTTTAATGGGGAAACTGAAATACATAAGTTCTGTGTGTGACTGATACACGCCGAGCCAACCCTCCAGTTACACAGAATAGTGCACGATCATAGTACAGTGCTCTAGATCAGCTCACGGGCATGTGGGAGTAGTATATGAGTACACTGTGGATGACTTGCCTGCACTTCATACCCATTGTGTTCCTCCCTGTTATTCGAGGTTTTATGGTTTCAGTAGAACAGTCTGTAGTCTTTACAGCGTCAGGCTTAAAGTGGTTTTTCCATCTCGTAAAATCCTCTCTGAGGCCAGCTTGTAGCTTGCTAGGAGCCAGCCTCAGAGAGTGGTGAGATGGCAATGCTTGTGCAGCTCTCGCCCATTCACATCTCTGGGATATAATCGAGCACACTTACTCTGATATATGGACTCCTATAGACATGAATTAGATGCTGCCCGCTTTGGGTTTTCCCCACCTTTTGAAAGGGTGGGTCCCACAACTACAAGCTGGATTTTACAAGACAGCAAAACCCCTTTACGTTTGATGGGGTTGCTACCAGTTATGTTTGGAAACTGCATTATGGTTGCAAGTCATTACCTTCGCTGAAGCTTTTGCTGTGACTTGGCTATTTCAGCAGCAGGAGTTTGTGGACCCTGGTGCAAAACTTCAGCTTGAGCCCCACTATCCCTGGACAATGGCTGTGGACCACTACTTTTTAATAATAGGTTGCCTACTTGGCGTGATGGAGGTTTGTGGTGGGCGGGGCCACAGAAAAAATTTTTACTTAAACATACGTGCCAAATTCCCGGATTTGCAGGGACTCCCCAAATAAGGAGTTTCCCATTCCCGACAGAGTTGGGGAAACTCCCGCAGCAGAACGACTGCAATAGGTTCTCTGAACTAAAATGGAAGACGTACCCCCGAAGCCCCTGGGCCCGTTGTTTTAGCATCCCACACAGGGCCCCATTAGGAGAGAACACCTTACAGAGGCTCTGAATATTCAGGCTGCTAGCCATAGTGATTTAAGTACATTTCCAGGGGGTTGGATGAGGTTGTTTTTTGGGGGTAAAAGGGGAGGGGGGGTGCGTCGTCTGTGGGGGTATGTGGGTGTAGAGGGGAGGGTTTGTGGTGTCGCCCCTTTTTTTTGTGTATAGGTAGGGGGGAAACTGTGGGGTTTTGTGTGGGTGCAGGTGGTAAAAGGGGGTGTGTTCGTCTGGGTGGTATGGGCTGGGAGGGGTTCAGAGTGAGGGAGTAGAGTAGATAAGGGGGGGGAGGTTTATTTTGAGTGGGGCAGGGAGCTTTATGGTGGGAGAGTTAGAGGGTGTTGGGCAAGAGGTAGAGATGGAGGGGAAGGGGTTTAGAGTGATGAGGCATAGGTTGGGGGGAAGGCTGGGCACACAGTTTTCTTATCTCAGAAAATCTGGGTGACACCCCACCCCCACGAGTGGCAAATAGCTTTTCTGAGATAGAAAAATGTTTTGTCACTTTGAGGGGGATGTACCAAACTTTCCGGGGTCTGGATAGACTATCCAATGTCCAGAAAAGTTGGGCGATACCTTATTCCCAACAAGTGGCACCCAGCTTTTCTGAATGCTGGATAGGCTATCCAGCCTGTTTATGTGTAATATTTGTGTTTATTTACAGGACTACTTCTGATTTGGTGGAGTACGTCGGATCAGCCTTGTGTCTATTTTTTTAATAAAACGGTTAAAAAGGGCTGGTGTTGGGGAATGTTTATTTAATTTTTATTGTGTGCTTGGTGTCGTGTTTTTTCTATTTTATTCCAGTGTTAATAATGGAGGCGTCTGACAGACGCCTCTCCATTAATATCAGTGGGGCTTTGTGTCATCCAGTGGTGGTTTTTTTCATCCTAAGGCTGACACTAACCTCCCTCATTATTACCTCAGGACACAACTCACCAGTGGTACTGGGAAGGACCAGGTAACTGTCAGAAGCAGACTCTCTAATGTGCTGGTTCGATTCCGGGGCACCTACGGACTGGTATTTTTAGGATGGGAAGAGCACAATATCCATGGACTTTTTCATCCAGATAGAATCAGACTGCAGCTGCTTGTTTTACCTTGACTGAATATGAAAAATGGGTGGGACCCCCAGATTACATAGTTTGTGAGACCGAAAAATTCTTTATTCATTACAGTGGATTCCATATTTTTAATTTTCAATAAATAAACAAAAAAACTATCTGGGATTCCCTTCATTTTTCATTACCAGCCAAAGTACTGTCAGAATGGGAATATCCATGGATACTGGTCCCTTCCCACCCTGAAAATACCAGCCCACATACGTCGTAGAAGTGGACCATCACATTTGATGGTCCGCTTATGACGGTAATCCGGCTCTTCCCATTACACTTGGTACATTGGGTACTGGGGTGATAGTGACATGGGGTTAGTGTTAACCTTGGGGTAAAAAGAAAAAAAAACACCACTGCCTGATGCCAAGTCCTTGCGTTAGTAATAGAGAGGCATCTGTCAGAAACTTCCATTACTAAAACTGGCAAAAAACATACCCCCCTCCCACAGAACTGAAAAAAACACTCTATTTAAATAAACACTCCCCGACACCTTCCCTCATCGCTTATTTTATTATAGAAATATATCGAACACTGATCCGATGTAGCTCAAAAGTGAAATCTGTAAAAAAACGGAAAACGTGTACAAACATATGCAATAATCAACTAAACGCCCCATACCCCACAGCAACATGCTTTCCTATCATAGCCTGCTGTAGGGAATGTCACCCAGCTTTCCCGAATGTGAATAGTCTACCCAGCCACTGGGAAAGCTGGGTGACATCTCCCACTTCAGGCTCCCAAAATAGCTTGATGCCTGCTGTGGGATTTGGGGCATCACCCAGCTTTTCTGAATGCATGTTGTGGGGGTTGTTAGCCAGCTTTCACAGGCGTTAAATAGGCTATTGCATCAACCAGAAAAGCTCCATCCCCCTCAGCAACCTGCTTTCTTATTATAGCATGCTGTGGGGGCATAGGATGGGTGGGGGGGTTTGGAAAGCCGGGTGATATGCCCACAGCAGGCACCCAGGAAAGCTGAATGCTTGTTGTTGTGGGTGATAGAGCATAACCCAACCAACCCCCATCTGTCATTCTACCCACCGCTTCCCACTCTAAAGCCCCCCTTTTACCCTCACTCTTTCCCCCTTCTACAGTTACTGTAAACATTACCCCCTCTTAAACTTCTCTCCCAACCCAACCCCCAGGAAATACACTTAAAGGGGTTTTGCCACGATGTAATGTTGACGTGGGATCCTCCAAAATGGGTTTTTAGTCACTTTTATAAATATATGTGATTACAAAAATTGCAGACTGAGAGAGCTACAGCCTTCCTTACATGCCCTTGGTTACTTCAAAGCTTCTACTAGATACGTCCTGACGAGCTGCTGTCTGCTGGTCGGGCTTGCACAGATCACACTTCTTATCTGATGAGACTGAGCTGCAGAAGTTTTTCAGGCACTGGGTAGCAATATGTTTTCTTTTGTATACAGAATAAACTAGTTGTAGAGTGATTAGATCCCTGCTTTATCTGATGACAGAGAACATGAAGAAGGTTTCAAGCTGCTGTGTAGAAAAGCTGTTGTCTTTTGTACACAGAAGCCACAAGTTATAGTTTGATTATTTAAGTGAACATTACACACGATCCCTTATGCATGGCTCTGTGCTCTGGCTGTGTGCGTCTCTCTCTCTTTCAGCTCCGTGATTTGTTTACATTAGCTTCTTAGCAGGTAAGGCTCATCCTGATAGTGCAGTCTGAGGCTGTGTCTTGCTGTATTGAGAATCCACTCTTGTACTGTTTATTATTTCACTTAAAGGAGTTGTCTCATTAAAAGCTTTCAGCCTCTGTCTGTGGCTGGGAGTTGAATTGAGGGGCGTGCTCGCTTGTCTGCCTCTTCTCCTCCCTCTTCCCCCCTCCCCTCAGCACACAGAAAGCTCTCCTTGTAACTTCTATACAGCAAGGGGGAGGGGGGGTTTGCTGCCAGAGTTAACCCTGTGTGTGCCTGCCTAGGTCTGCTGCAGCTCTTGCTGCTCGTCTCCACAGTCAGGAGACAGGAGAGGGCTGATCTATGAGTGTGGAGCCAGAGCAGGGGGGATGCAAGTGTTCCTATACCCCCTGCTTAGCTTACATTGTCAGAACAGACACAGGGCAGCTGGGAAGTGTTACTATACTCAGGATGTGTCACTAGTACAGCAAAGCATGAACTGTTCACATGCCTTATCTGTTCTATTAGTATAGTGACAGCTCCACAGACACATCATGATTATAGTAACACACAGGGTCACTGCTGTCACATCTATCTGTGTAGAGAGCAGGAGGAAGCAGGCACACACAGGGTTAATCCAGGCAGCATGGACACAGAAGCCAGAGCCCTCCATCCCCCTCCCTCCACTACAGAAGCATTCTGTGCGGGAGGGGCTCTCTGCTCTGACCTGTATTCAGAGGCTGATGAGTCATACAGACCTGACAGCCAGTGAGATAAGGATCAACAGGTCCCCTGCTATAGAGATTTCAGAAGCTGATGTACTACTACTAACAGGGCTAACTCAAAATCAGTAGGACGTTTGTAATGAACATATATTGCAAAGCTGCTTGTTTTTTAAAGATCTTTTAATTAAAACTCAATCATTGTAGCGAGACAACCCCTTTAAGTTTTGAGACGCTACCTTGGATTAATCACTCCTCACTGGCCCCCACCCTCTCTCTCCTGCAGCTTCATGACTCAGCGTGATTTGTTGACATTCTGCCTGTGCTAAGCAGAGAGGTAAGAATCTTTGTCTCGGCAAATCCCCTTTAACTGTCCTGCAGAATGGCAGGCATTCCTCTTCAATGCAGCTTAGCCCTCTTTTCCCAGTAATACACTGGCATCGATCCTCTGGCAGTGTCCAGTATAGGAAGCTGTCAGAGGAAGGAAGGGGCATTGGGAGGCTTGAATCTGTCCCTCCCCACAGTGCCCCTCATTCAGAACTGACACCAATGATGCAGCAGCTGTTCCTGACCCCCTTGGGTCACAGTGTATGGAGCAGACAGAGCTGCTGAGCCTTCTCCATATCTGCACCCCCTCAATCATAGACAGAAATGGGCGCCCAAGGCGATTGCCTTCTTCTGCCTACCCATTGTCCTGGCCCTGAGCTCCCCAGTAGGTAGTTATTTAGGGCCACTAGGAATTAGGGAGGTATATAGGACCCTCATTAGGTAAGTATATAACCCAGTAGATAGGTATATAAGCCTCCTCAGTAGGTAGGTAGTTATATAGGACCCCCAATAAGTAAATGTAGGAACCTCCAGTAGATAGTTATATAGGGCCCCCTTAGTAGGTAGGTATATAGAGCTCCACCAGTAGATAAGGAATTGTATAGAGCTCACCATAGGTAGGCATATAGGGTTCAACCAGTAAGTTGATAAATAAGGCCCCCCCCCCAGTAAGTAGATAAGAAGATAGGATCTCCAATATGTAGGTTAGTATATAGGGCCCCCCAGTAGGTAGGTAGCTTGTAGGCACCCCATTATAAACTTAAAAAAATTATACTCATCTCTCCACGCTCCCCTGGCAGGTCCGCCTGCCCTAGGCCCCAAGCCAGGTACTTTAGACTTGGAGTCAAGGACAGGAAACGCAGGTGGTGTAATGACACCACTTCATCAGGATGCCTGCACAGCACCATACGGCAGGTAGCACCGAGCTGTTTTTGCCCCTAACGACAGCCCGGGCTGCACTCGCTGTGTCGCTGAGTCGAGGTGCGCCAGTGATGCAACTCGGTGGTGAGGGGGGTCTGTCGGATCCACTGGTTCAGGGGCCCTTCACAAGTGCGACCACTGCGACCCCTGTAGCTACGCCACTGCCCTCAACCCTCCCGGTGTCTTTAATACCCCATCCTTATCACTTGAGGCATAGGGTAATTTTCTTTCCTGGTGGCTTGTAGTTATTACTATTATTTATTTTAAGATGCCATTAATTCATTCCTCCAAAAATTGATTTAAATACATAAGAAATATGTATTTAAAACAAATACAATAATCATCACTTAAATGGGCAACAAACTGGAGGGAGAGAGGGCCCTGCCCAGGAGGGCTTTCTAGATGCAAGGTAGAAAACTTCTGTTATGTTGCCAGTTTATGTTGTTGTTTCGATACGTTCCTGGCTTTGTGTACTGTTCATTTGTGAACACTCCACTGACTGTATTAGGCTTTGTATAGTACCACTTTTGGGTACTATGTGGTGGCATACACTTTAAGCCCTATTCACATCACCCTTGTTACCCTCGTCGGTGGTCTTCATTAGAGTACTTTGACAAAGTTATCCAACTGGATAACAGATGGTACTGGGAGCCACCAGTGCTATCATGGTGTGGCATGGGGAACTTCACTCAAGCTCCACTGGCAATAATAGCTAGCAAATGGACCTGATATAATACTGTCTTTCTCCAGAGACTTCCAAAGATTAACACTCTGCAAAAGATTGTCTTGAATCTCCATGGATCCGCCATTCAATGCCAAGAGACTGCCATCAGAAGCCATTGCCAGCTATTGTTTGTACTTGTGAGCATCATCTCATTTCTTCCCATGCGTTCTTTCTTTGTCGCCTCGTCAGGTTACCCCCATGACTGCGTGCTCTCTTCCACATTACAGATGTAATACATTTTGGCTTGACTGTAATATCACCACTTTTCATTTTATCTGTGTGACAAAAGCCCAACATAAAAAAGTGCACTTTAAGCATATAAAAATTGCGCAAATGACTTGCTCTGTGTATCCTTGAAATCATACATTGCTTATTTCAAATTGCACTTTGTAATGCGTAATAAAGTGTGGTAATTTGTAGTCCTGAAAAGCATTACAATTAGCTATTTCCTAAACCATAAGCACTTTAGTTAGAAAAAGTCTTATTTTTTTTACAGTACTATAAAACAAAGGAATAATACCCCAATAGAAATTCCAAAAAATAACCATATATCAACGTTATTAAAAAATCCAACTTTTAAAACAAAACCCTACAAACCCAAATAAAGTCAAATAAGAATTGAGAAAATATGATATATAAACATCTTGAATAACTACCAAACTCCCTGTAGACATATTGTTAAGAATCCATTAAAAGTCAATAACCAGTGAAATCCAGCATACTTTAGTAAAATCTAATATTACACTAGCATCCCAAAAGCTTAATCTAAAAATCTCCCTTAGCGGAAACACGGCGTCTAAAAGTGTTTTTCCGAGGGACTTAAACCAAAATAGACGCATCACTAGAAGCAAGAGTTAAGGGAGTAGAGAACTAGAAGATAATCCTGAAACCATAAGTAAAAGCCTTAAAGTTTGGGTGCAATTTCCAAATACCTGAAGATGCCTCGTTCATCTGTACAAACAATTATACGCAAGTACATAAAATATGGGAATATCCAGCCATCATACTGTTAAGGAAGGAGATGGGTTCTGTGTCTTAGAGATGAACGTGCTTTGGTCCAACATGTGCCTATCAGCCCAAGAACAAAAGCAAAAGACCCTGTGAAGATGCTGGCGGAAGCTGGTAAGATTGTGTCATTATACACAGTGAAACAAGTACTGTGTCAACATGGGCTGAAAGGCCACTCTGCCAGGAAAAAGCCATTACCCCAAAAGAAACATATAAAAGCCAGATTAATGTTTGCAAATGCACACAGGAACAAAGACCTATATTTTCGGAAACATGGCCGATGTTCTGACAAAACTAAAATTTACCTGTTTGGTCATAATGACTATCTTTACATTTGGAGGAAAAAGGGAGAAGCTTGGAAGTCTAAAAACATCATCCCAACTGTGAAACACGGGGGTGGCATCATTTTGTGGTGGTGTTTTGCTGCAGGAGGGACTGGTGCACGTCACAAAATAGATGGCATCATGAGGAAGGAAGATTATGTGGCAATACTGAAGCAACATCTCAAGACATCAGCCACTAAGTTAAAGGAGTTGTCGCCCTTAAGAGTTTCAGAGAATGCATGAATGAAATACTCTGCCACTTCCTGGTTCAGACTGACTCATTTGCATAAGCTCCATGCTTGTACAGCTCAGTGCTCTGTTGTGCTTTCAGATGCTAATTAGATCAGATTAGCTTCTCAAACTACTAACAGGACTTCTTATCTGATCCCCAAAACAAAAGCCCTAATTACAGTTCTGTTTATTTTACATAAATCAAGCTTTTTACTGCTGAGCAGCACAGGACACTGCTGTGACCTGTGTGATGACCTCACTCACTGTTATCTCATTGAACAAACAGCAGGGGGAGAATTGTTTACAGGTCAGTTACTGAGGGAACTGAAATAGCCAGGGAGGTCATAAATTCACTTGTAACTCCTTAGGGAAAACAGAGGAACAAACCAAAATATAAGGAAAATGTCTTTATATTGTGTTCCGTACAATTTGAAAGCTATTCTTTGTAGCGAGACAACCCCTTTAAAGCTTGGGTTTAAATGGATCTTCCAAATGGACAATGACCCAATGCATGCTGCTAAACTGGTTACAAAGTGTCTTAAGGATAACCAAGTCAATGTTTTGGAGTGGCCATCACAAAGTCTTGATCTCAATCCTATTGAAAATTTATGGGCAAAGCTGAAAAGGCAGGGGCGAGCAAGGTGACCTACAAACATGGCTCAGTTACAACAGTTGTATCAGTAGGAATGGGCCAAAATTCCTACCAACTATTGTGAGAAGCTTGTGGAAGGATATGCAAAACATTTGATCCAAGTCATACAGTTTAAGGGCAATGCTACCAAATACTTATGAAATGTATGGAAACTTTTGACTTTACAAAGAGTAATAGAAATGCCTTAACAAATGCTCTCTCATTATTCTGGCATTTGACAAATATAAATAATTTTGGTTCCTAATTGACCTAAAACGGGTAAGATTTATTCTGATTTCATGTCAGATAATGATTAAAACATGCATATGTGTCTTTTTATATAGTGTATGTAAACTTCTGGTTTCAACTGTATAACAGTCAGTAAGAGCTGCTGGAAATCGCTTTCTATTTAAGTACAGGAGCTTTTTTGGATCATGTACATTATACACGATGTACCAGCAAAGTAGAACATTGGGCCCCCCTCATCCGATGCTCAAAAGAGCCGCTCATCTTGGCATATGTAAAGAGCAGCACAGAACATGTAGTACTGCACTGTAGAGAGGTGCTATTAGATCACCAATCACTGTATTGACTTAAATAAAACAGAGGTTTTGCAAATAAGATGTTCATGATAATCGGGTCGATCAGTGTCTGGGCCATTGAATGTTGAAATCATACTCAACATATAATGCCCCAGGAAAGATCATTGTATGTTAAAAATATTGTATCCTGAGGCCATTGTAAATTGAGGGACCACTGTATAAACTCCGTCAATCTTGAGTAAAGTCACCCCTGTTCTGGTGAGATTCTGGTCACTATTAGTTAAAAGATTTATACACAAAAAGTACTGCTGTTACCCATATTTTAGCTGTTTCCTGTACCCCAAGTGGTGCCCATATTTTAGCTGTTTCCTGTACCCCAAGTGGTGACCCTATGGGATCTTTACATCACTGCTTCATCAGGTGTATCACATTTGCCATATAGATTCCTATGGTCCTGTCACTGCCTCGCTACGGTATCCTTCGGGATAGCTTCTTCAAGATATCCTGTCGGATACCACAAATGGAAGCCAAAAAACAAAAAGATTTTTATACAGACACTATTGAGGCAGTTTCTTCCTAAACCAAAAAGAAAGGAGGGAGGGTACATGAGGTCTTGACGAGGACCATCTCTTTTAAGTCTTGTTCTGCATGTTTTAGAAGATACGGTACAAGTCCAGTTCTAGCTGTAAAGGATCATAACGTTTCCTTATTATCACAGGTTGTTCCAGTGAAGTCATCGTGCAGTATTACAAAGATCACATAATAATAGTGGAGTATTATTTTTGCAGACACCTTTAGGCTAGGACGACACGGGTAGCATGACCGTGTTCTCTCACATGCTGGCTGTAGTCACTTGCCATGCTAGATCATTAGGTGGCTCTATGGCTTCGCTACTGATTCATGGAAGTGTTGTGATGGGGATGCAGCTCCAGACGGATTCTCGCGCAAGCGTCAGTTCTATTGCCAGCTAGAGGCAGGACAAGGTGAAATGTAAGACCTGCTCTGATTTTCCCTCTGTTAAAGGATCAGCTGTACTGTCTGGGCTTTGTAATGCTATATAGGGCTGAAGATAAGCACAGAAGTACCAGACTCAACAACATTTTCCTGTATTTTACTGTCCCTATTTTGTAAAATCTTGTTCACTAGCATCTCACCTTTACATTTAGAAATACTTTATAAAATAAGTGACAGAAAAATTCATCCAATATGTCTCACAAAGACAACCCGTTTACATATGGACTATTAGGCTATGTCCACACTGCACAGGATTACGATTGTATCTTCGCCGCTTTTAGGTTTTTAAAAGAGCCGAAGATACGATCGTTCGTTCAGCCCCATAGGTGGCAATAGAAAAGACAAGCTGTAGTCTCCACAGCTCGTCTTTTCTCTGCTCGTCTGCTGGCGCAGGCGTATTATACAACATGCTGTATAATACGCCGGCGCTTTTAGTTTTCTTGGCGTCTTACCATACAATACAATTGTATGGGCAATGTAAAAAAAAAAACTAGAAACGACCGCGGTTTTCACGCAAAACGTGACTAAAACTGCAGTCCTGCATCGGAAAAAAACATCCGCTTTCTGGCCGTTTTTTGTCCGATGCAGTGTAGACCTAGCCTTAGGGAATATGTACGTAACACAGGTAGGGCACCTCCTCTATGAAGCATTGCTGACAGCAGATTTCCTGGGCAAAGTCAACTGTTCAAAATTTCCCATGCCTCTGGAAATCCGGGGTGGCCATTTATGGAAAAAGAACCCCCTTGAAAAAGGCCGTGTTCCATTGTGTTAGGTTGAAAGATCTTTTTTGTCTCTTGGCAAATTTCACAGATTGTCTAGGACTCTCATGCCCTATGGGATCTGATTTGTGGTCTGTATCAGTTTAGGGTCCTCTTCTATGGTCTGTATTAGTTAAGACTTTTATCTTGGCTATACTATTTAGGGGTTCGGACGTCTTCGTTTAAAAGTCAGGATCGTGTTTTTAAGACTTAGAGGTTTTTGAAATTTGGGGGACTAGTTTAAGTCCTAGTTTGTAGTCTGTATTAAAAAGGTCTGGGCTTATAGTTTAGGGAATCTGACACGGGGGTTATGTTTTTTTTAGGGGTTTCGGGGTATTTTTTGGAATTTTTTTAAAAATTTTAAAAGGGAATTGTTTTTGTTTTCTGGTAGTATTGTTTTAAAAAAGGGCTTTTTTTTTAAAAAATTTTTTTGGGGGGTGAAAAGAGGTCTTGTGCACTTATTTTTTTTATTGGCATATTTATATCATTTTGTGATGGGAAAGAAACCCCAGAGAATAAGGCGTGCCCATCAGTTATGTAACATTTCACAACACACTCCAAATATTCACTTGGGTTAACTTACCAATTCTTCCAGAATTTTTAAAGGACTTCATGTACTTTATTAAAGGGGTTTGGCCAGATCCATTTCTACCCCTGATCTAGCTCTTCAGCCTGTGGTCAAAAAGGGGGGGTGGTTTTGTTTAAAAAGCCTATCATGTGCCCAGCAGGATGACCCAGGGCCTTTCCTCTCTGTTCAAAGGTCTGTTTATATAAAGCTTTGCGATAGCTCAGGTAAAGTTTTTGCCTCCGGGCACAGAGTCCTAGGTTCAAACCCTGGGGAACCCAAACCCTTTGGATTTTTTTTCTCTTTATCAAGCACAACCGATTGAGGTTTTTTTTTATTTATTTGCATTTTTTGATTAATTATTAAGGAACAGGGGGACGGGGATAAAATGACACACCTGGGGTTTGAACCTCATACCCTGAGATGAGGGTTTTATTCTAGCATTTCGACCAGGGGTGAGGACCTTAGCCCGTCGAATCCCCCCGGGGACGAGCTTAAACATGGATCACTAAAGGAGCAGCTAAAACAAAAACTTGCAGAAAATTTTAATAAAGATAACGTTTAAAATGTTTTTATTTAAATTTTCAAGCTTTCCCACCTCAATTTTACTTCGTGGCAAAACCCCTTTAATCCAGGGGGTCCGGTCTGCTGTCTGTATTAAATCATGGGGTAAGGTCTTCTATCTCTTTAGGAGTTCTGGTATTAGTTAAATTAGTGTGGAATTGGGTGTGCATTAGTTTACGGGGGCTTGTCTTAAGGGGTCTGGACTGGGGTCTGTACAGTAGTGGGTATGGTATGGGGTCTGTATTTGTTTAGGAGGTCTGGACTAATATTTGCATTTGTCTGCAGGGTCATATGCACTGTGTAATATTTTAATGACCTATGTTGCAGCAAGCTGCATTTTATACCACTTTTCATAATCTCCCTTATGTCCCTTTTCAAAAGCTGAACACAAAACCAAACGGTCAGAAAACAAATACATATAATAGGCTGGGAAAAACTAGCAGCCACGCCAAACAAACCAACCCCATTAAAAACCCCGTTGGGGTTTCAGTGCCTCTCATATAGGGCTGTATGCACACTTTATCACATTGATCACCCAGTTTGGAGGCTATTTTTCCAGTACTATTGCACTTAAATGTTATATTAGTGTTATGCATATCTTTATTTTTATTTCTTGAGTTGATCTTTCACTACTATTTTTGATACAGTTCCATATGAGGCTGTATCCACATTGCTACTATTTTTTTGTATTGTCATTATGTGTTTTTTATGTATTTTTTATTGAAATAAACTTTATTTTTAATGGTTTTTGGTTTGTTTGGCATGGCTTTTCAAAAGCTGGCAAATGTTAATGTAGCTAAAGTGGGGTATATATACGGTAGCTTCTCATTTTTGGAACACCACCCCCTGTGCTTTGAGGTAGGGCAATATCTGGTTGTTACAGGGTTGTCTCAATACAAGGCTTGATTTTTATGTTAAAGATATTGCAAAAACAAGTCACTTTGCAATATATGTCCATTAACGGGGTCCTACCTATTCTGAGATATCCCCTCTTGTATGGGCTGTATCACCTCCTCAGGTCGCTATAGCTACAGACCTGTTTGATCTCTCATGATAGGCTGCCAGCACTGATTGCTATAGCTTCAGACTTTGCTTCTACTGCAGTCTAGTGGAAGTCAGTAAACACGTCCCTGATTTCAAAATGAAACAAAGAAAACAGGACTGAGGTAAGAGGAATCAATGTAGTGAGACAACCTGTTTAAGTCACTCATACCTACCTTCCTTTTGTATCTGACAAATTCCTGACTGATATCCCAACATTGGTTGATAATACTGTCCGTTATTTGCCAATTATATGAGATACATATTTGTTCTCCAAATATTGGGCTCCCAGTGTCTGGTCCTTATCTATCTAATCTTCCAGCAGCCATAGGTCTATCTTGTTCTCATGCAGGCACCGTCACAGGGGCGTAGCTACAGGGGGAGCAGAGGTAGCAGTCGCTACCGGGCCATGCAGCCCTTCTGCCGCATAAGGAGATACCAGCGGCACATGGTGGCTGGGGGGCCCATTTCACTTTTTGCACTAGGGCCCCGGAGCTTCAAGTTACGCCTCTGCACCGTCACACAAGTTTTGCCCGTGTTATTTGCATTGATAAACGGAGTACTGGTGAATATTATTTTTGTGAAATACTTCTTGTAAATCCCTGCGGTTTGAGCATTAATCATTTGATCAGCGTTTGGAATTATTCTGGGATTTAGAGGAGGAGATGGGACGCTGCTCTCTGCTCTTCCAGTTACGTAAGGACTTGTTATTTAAGAGACTTTAGTCGCCGTAATGAAAGCAGACTGCAGAGGAATAAGGTGGAAGTGGATTAAAGGCCTACAAATTTGTGTAGACCGTTGTGACGTTGGTTGTCGCCTACAAAGGCTGTAATTCTGTTTTGGAATGCGGTTATTCAGGGGATGTATATATCTGGTACTTAGAACTAATTGTCATTGTATAATGATATTTTTATGCCAGGTTTGTTAAGATTTAGTGCAGCGGAGACACAGAAATATTAATGCCTTAAAGGGGTTGTCTCACTACAAGGATTGTTTTTTATATTAAAGATCTTGCAAAAACAAGTCACTTTGCAATATGTGTCCATTAACAGTGTCCTACCTATTCCAAGATATCCACTCTTGTATGGTCTGAATCAGCTCCTTAGGTCGCTATAGCTACAGACCTGTTTGATCTATCCTGATAGGCTGCCAGCACTGGTTGCCATAGCTACAGACCTGGCTTCTACTGCAGCCTAGTGGAAGCCAGTAAACACGCCCCTGAATTCAAATTGAAACCAAGAAAACAGGACTGAAGTAAGATGAATCAATGTAGTGAGACAACCCCTTTAAGTTTCCCGTGTCCTTTTAACCCCTTAAATACAACTGGGATATTAAGGACAGCATGATTTGCTCTTTTCTTTCCTTCTTCCATCATGAGGCATTGTTCTGTTTAGAACAAGAATATGACTTTTGTATTCATGGCAGATTCCAGCTTTAGGCCATGTCCCCATGGAACAGTTTTTCAGCCGGTTCTCCGTTTTGAAAACCGGCTGAAAAACTTTTACACAGACCTTAATGGAAAATCCGTGCAGCGGTCCCCACTGCATGGATTTTCCGCCCAGCGGAACAACATAGAACATGCACATTCTTCCGCCCGGTTTTCGGACAGAATATGAACATGCCTATGTTTGAGAGGAGGGATTTTCTCTGCAAACCGCGGAGAAAAGCCTTCCCCCTGCGGCCATGTGCACGGCATGAAAACAGGACAAATATCGGTCGGGTAAACCAGCAGGTATTTGTCCTGTGCCGTGTGAACGGCCCCTTATAATGATCACTGTAAATGAAACATTAACTGCTGTTCTATCACAGCTTTGTTACAGCTGTGGCCAGTGTCCGACTGAGATGCCTGGGGCCCACAAATGGAGTTGAGTCAAAGGCCCACAAGTGGAGTTGATTCTTGGGGCCTGTATTACGTCTACTGCACCCTACTGTACATGACTTTCATCCTTTTTTTTCTTTGTCTTTTCCCCTAAAAAGAAACCCCAGACCTGTCATGCTCAGGGATTCACGTTGGCTTCCCCTTGAGTATCCCTTTGGCATTTATTTTAAAAAGCATAACTGTTTTTTGTTTTTTTTTTTCTAACTTTTTAGCTGTAATTTACTGATGTATTTCAATATACCACAATATACACAGGCATTTGTTAGGGCATAACTAAAGTATAGTCTAATAGGCAATGTTTCAGTGGCCTCATGATATGGGACAAAATTTTAGACATGCAGGGAATATATAAAAAGTTACGTAAGACTAGTTTTCTTACAAATGTGACCGTCTATCCACACTGATGATCAGTCTTTTTATGTTCCCTATACAGGCAGTCCCCGACTTACACCGTTCTGACTTACATCTGTCCCCTAGTTACAAACAGAGACTTATGAGGCATGCTGGCACTTGTAGTTCCATGTTCCACAGCAGATAGTAGCTGTGGAACGACAAGTTCCAGCATGCCACAGCAGCACATGAGGTAAAATCTTCTTAATAGGGGCACTGATAGCAAAACAAATGTAAAAACCCTTCCCTGCACTACATGAAACTAAAAAAAAAAAAAAAAACTTTTGTGCTGGAGTTACATTTAATGAGAGCTTGTCACATAGTTTATGTCCCCCTTGCTGAGGACAGCACAAGCTAGTGACAGACCTGCTGTTTACAGCGCTGTGTCCCTTATTCTGTAAGATGCTGTAGTTTCCGTGTATTTAATGCTCAAATCTGCAATTTTCAGCCAGAAAAGAGTCATATAAAGAGTCATTTTCATACCCCGCCCACCTGGGGCTAGCCCCGCCCACCTCAACTGATAAACCTATTACTTTGAATAGGTAGAAACGTGAATAACTGTCAGGGGGCAGGGCTAGACTTTGGTGGGCGGGGCTAACACCTACTGATTAATAAGATTTGAGGGGTAAATGCTCTAAAACTCCTGCATCTTACAGAATAAGGGACACAGCGCTGGAAACAGCAGGTCTATCACTAGCTTGTGCTGTCCTCAGCAAGGGGGGTATAATATATGTGACAGGTTCTCTTTAATAAATATACATGTTCCAACTTTCGTACAATTTAAGAACAAATCTACAGTCCTTATCCCGTTCATAATCCGGGGACTGCCTTTATGTGTCCACTGTTCCCACAATTGTAAGTGTTTACACGATAGAGTAAAATTTAAACGTGAATTCTGCCGTTGAAAACCGCGCCGTCCGATGAATTTTTCACAATTTTTTTTTTACTTAAATACATGCTTATTGAAGTTAGTTTTTTGGGGATTTGGTTTTACTGGTGGAGTACAGTCAGTAAGAGTCATTGCCTATTGTTAGTTGGATGCGGATTCACATTAAAACCACATGCAATACAAGTACAGATGTTTTGGCTGCTTATAGCATGAGGACATAAGACATCCCATTCACATCAATAGTAAACTTACACACATTTTCCACGACCAAATCATGCACAATATTCAAAGTTTTTTTTTTTTAGCTGTATGAAATCTCACTTGAAATTCTCGTCATGTGGACAGACCCTAATAGTAATGGGGTCATTGGCAACCTCTTAAACTGATGTTTTATAGAAGGAACATTATCTTTTAAAACACCTGAGTTTGTTCCAAATAAGGACTATTAAGTTTAATGGTCAAAATGCTTATTAAAAGCAGTACAAGCAGTTGCTGGGTTATAAACAAGATAGGTTTTGTAGGTTCGTTCTTACGTTGAATTATGTGTTACTTGGAATAAGTACATTTTTTAAGTGTGTAAGTGTTTTGGGATTTTTTTTTTAAAGTTTTGGACAGTATTGGGAAGGGTTAACACCAGTGTCGGAAAGGGATGCCTGGGGCCCACCAGTGTCGGACTGGGATGCCTGGGGCCCACCAGTGTCGGACTGGGATGCCTGTGGCCCACCTGTGTCGGACTGGGATGCTTGTGGCCCACCGGTGTCGGACTGGGATGCTTGTGGCCCACCAGTGTCGGACTGGGATGCATGTGGCCCACCGATGTCGGACTGGGATGCCTGGGGCCCACAAGTGTCGGACTGGGATGCTTGGGGCCCACCTGTGTCTGACTGGGATGCTTGTGGCCCACCGGTGTCGGACTGGTATGCCTGGGGCTCACCAGTGTCGGACTGGAATGCCTGGGGCCCACCAGTGTCGGACTGGGATGCCTGGGGCCCACCGGTGTCGGACTGGGATGCTTGTGGCCCACCGGTGTCGGACTGGGATGCCTGGGGCCCACCTGTGTCGGACTGGGATGCTTGTGGCCCACCGGTGTCGGACTGGGATGCTTGTGGCCCACCAGTGTCGGACTGGGATGCTTGTGGCCCACAAATGTTGGACTGGGATGCCTGGGGCCCACCAGTGTCGGACTGGGATGCCTGGGGCCCACCGGTGTCGGACTGGGATGCTTGTGGCCCACCGGTGTCAGACTGGGATACCTGGGGCCCACCGGTGTCGGACTGGAATGCCTGGGGCCCACCTGTGTCGGACTGGGATGCCTGGGGCCCACCTGTGTCGGACTGGGATGCCTGGGGCCCACCTGTGTCGGACTGGGATGCCTGGGGCCCACCGGTGTCGGACTGGGATGCCTGGGAGTTGATTCTTGGGCCCGCCAGTGGTGTTGATTCTTGGGGCACATTCTACAGCCACTGTACATGACTGCACATGACATTTGTTTTCTGCCTCTCTTTCTTCTTGAAAAGCGGTCTCAGGCCTGTCATTGCTTGGGGCCCACCAGGGTTTCCACTGTGTGACAGTCCGAGCCTCCCTAACACCACTGTAATGTTTGTTTTGTTGTCTGTGCCCCTGTTTAGAAGATCTTTCCTCACTTTCTGTCAGTCAAGGAAATAATATTGGTACTGCACACCTTGGTTTTGTGAGTCTGTGGGGACTTATAGCATGCAACGACCCAAAAGGAGTGTGGGAGAGCCAAGGCTCCTGAGGCTAAAATAAATAAGGTGTGACTTGTGCTCTGAGTCGCACCTAACAATAGCCTCTACTCTTAAAATCAGGTGCTATGTAAGATGGGTATTTGTAACTTGGGGACAGCCTGTATTCCCATCTTAAGTAGTAGTGGACTATGTCTAAGCTATACTGACACTTCATGATTATTGGGAGTCAGACTTTTGTTAATCCTGCCATTCACCTGATCAGAGAGGTAGAAGCTCCTTTTCCTGCACATTGACACTCTTGTCTACTAAGTCAATAGGGCAATGTTGCATCTGCCTGCCAATAGAAGTGCCACTTTTTGGGGAGAATCTGTGACAGATTCTGCAATTCTGTGGATTGGTAGTTCTGGCTGTCAGATCCCCTAATCACTGCGACTAGTACAATGCCATTAGATCAAAGGACTGGAAACACCTTTTAACCCTTGTCTGGTACCATGAGTCAATGTGACCCCATGTAGATTGCATATGTTGTTCTACACGATTATAGCATCTTATGTATTTTCTTATGAAGTTTCAACTGACCTATTGCACAAGCTATTTTCAGTGTTCTTCTTTTTAGTTTTTACATATGTAACCATAAAGGATGGTGGGGTGACTATGTAATACAGCTGCAGGGACAAGAAGCAGATGTTTCTTGTGCCCAAGAGTGAAAGAGCACAAAGTTCGAACACACTGCAAAAAATATAAGAACTTTGGGTGACATGTCCCAATACGCAAAAGCCATTTTTTTGGTCTATTTTGCACAAAAAATACTTTTGACGCCATATTCTCATTGTTTTCGTACACCAAAACTAGGTGCATTATACGGCAGGCACGACACATTATAATGCGCCTAAAAGGCAATGAGCCTATTGAAGCGCATTACATTCACTAATAATGATACAATACGCGCTGCGATTTGTGCAATGCGCCTTTTTCAGCGGAATCCGCCTTTTTAGGCGCATTAAGTTGACTATGCTAGCTGTACCAGACCCCAGATCTTTTAAAGGGTTGTACTTTCAGACGCACTTTACTCTGATTTAATGCATCTAAAATCTGCCGCGATGACGCCAATTTTCGGACATGTCGCCCTTTATTTGTGGGCCATGGGGAGCTGGTATTTCTATATGTATTTATACCATGGATTTCCATTGTAAACCATCTAGGGAAAGCAACTGTTGTACAGTATACCTTGTATTTTTATAGCGCTATGGAATTGGTTGGTGCTATAAAAATTACCCATGTCTTTTCTGCCTCTGCAGCTGATATGAATTTATCCCTTTTATGAGTATTAGATAGAGTCACATATTGAATCATATTCCGATGTGTATTTTCATGGCAGACGTCCACTCATCTTCCATTTTCTGCCTCGACTGTAGAGTTTCCACTGGTGCCACTTTGTACTGCAGTGACGCCACAGTGTCTAATCCTAAATCTGTGACAGGGAAGTGATCCATAGCATCACACATTTCTGGTGCATGTGATGGAAATAATGGAGACCCCATTCATGGCATTGGAGACAAATTGTCAATGGATCTCACATGTATACTGGTGTTGACATAGGAAACATTCGCCAAACTCAAGACTTGCGGGCCAAATCTGGCACCACTCCTCATGTTATGTGGCCAGCAAGAGCTTAAACACAACGAGCAGGGATGGACAAGGCAGGACACAGACGGTCCAGCTCTTCATATTCCCCATTTGACATAGCCAGTACTTGTCCAAGGCAGCAGTGGCAGAACAGGGAACGGGCACCATCTTGTATTCGGAGCTTAGGCATACACCTACCTCTACACTGGTCTGTTCAGCAATTTAAAGGCAGTGGCAAAACTCTAAAAGCCCTATCCAGACACTCTGGTTTCCCTTCGAGGGTGACTATAATGGTCATGTAGCCCTCGGTGAAAATAAGTTTGATACCCTGACATAGGCTAAGGGTCTAATTTCTCAAACATTGTGCCTCATTTATTATAATGGTGTAATTGTTAGGCTATGTTCACACGGCTTATTTGCGGGGAGTATTTATGCTGTGTGGACGGGGGCGAGGCACCTCACCGGCCTATAGACTATCATTACTAGCGGCGCGTACACGCCGTTAGAAAATGACATGTCACTTATCTCTCCCTGCGGCGGATTCGCCGAGCAGGGAGAGGAGACGTAATCCATAGTTCTCTATGAGAACTGTGGATTACCATAATGACTGGGACGTATTTCAGCCGTAATTCACGCAGTATGGCGTGTAATTACGGACTGAAATACGTCCAATTTTAAGCCGTGTGAACATAGCCTTAGACTCTTTGTAGTCCATAGCCAGTGCTGTCTCTTCCATTGGGCAGGGTAGGCCATTGCCCGGGGCCCCATGAGCACAGGGGGCCTTCCCAAGTAGCCACTTTTTTCAGTTGTGATGGAGGTGCCACAGCCTAACACATCTACTATAAATACACTAGAAAGTGGTATAAGTTACATAAATTACTCTACAGATTTCTATACGCAGCACATGGACGCTCAAAGATCTGCTACATTTATTCAGAGGCCTACTTCTCCAAATACATTTGGTGTTTCTTGTTCTAGCGCACTTTCCATTTAGACTGACGTACGAAATGTTGGATTTTATAAATTGCCCCCTAAGTGTATAAAGATCAGGTTCCTACCTCTACACAACCCCTAAATGATGTAAATTTCTAACGAAATGTATTGCACGTCATCACGGATTACAGCCTCGGCCATTGTCCAGGATAACCAGCCCTTTGTGCGGCGTTGCCTGTGCTTAATGGGCGTCCTGCGTCCTGACGCCCGGTTCTATATAAATTTTACATCAGTGCATTTTCTGCTGTTCTGCATGATTGTGACAATATATAAACACGCAGATCAGGTTCGCTCCCTATCACCTAGCAACGTTTAGCTGGTGACATCAGAGCAGAGCCATCCCAACCAGATCTCTGGAGTTACAGCTTCCCTCTGTGGAAAAATCACTTACATATCTCAGTTAATCATTCAGGATGCAGCGGGGACGAAAAAAATCAAAAACACTCCATTTCTACAGCGACAGAAAACAAATGTTCCATACATGTTTATTATCTCCTATCGTACTGCAAACCTGACTATTACTGATGCTTGACGTGTGGATACTAAACAATTATGTATACAGCCTGATACTGAAATAGCAGAGCTGAGTTGGTCATTGTTATGCCACTGTGTGTCATTGGCTGTTTTCCATAGGACTGTAAGGAAATTTATTACACATTGATCATGGTATACAAAAGAACTCATTGAATGACACTCTGCTATATCTATTTGGTTGGAATAGGATTAGATGAGAATTTCTGGTCCGTTCTCTTGTAGCTTATATGTTGCAAAATGCAGACATAAGAGACGTAAACCTGAAACTTAGATGCTTCCCTTTCACATTTTGTAGAGAAGTGCGACACCCTAACTCTGCGCAGGCTTAAAGGGGTTGTCTCACTACATTGATTTTCTTTTTATGTCAAAGATCTTGCAAAAATGAGTCCTTTTGCAATATGTGTCCATTAACTGTGTCCTACAATTCCTAGATATCCCGTCTTGTATGGGCTGCATCAGCTTCTCTGGTCGCTATAGCTACAGACCTGTTTAATCTTTACTGATAGGCTGCCAGCACTGGTCGCTATAGCAACAGACCTGTTTAACCTTTACTGATAGGCTGCCAGCACTAGTCGCTATAGCAACAGACCTGTTTAACCTTTACTGATAGGCTGCCAGCACTAGTCGCTATAGCAACAGACCTGTTTAATCTTTACTGATAGGCTGCCAGCACTGGTCGCTATAGCAACAGACCTGTTTAATCTTTACTGATAGGCTGCCAGCACTGGTCGCTATAGCAACAGACCCGGTGTCCTCAGCAGCTTGTCACTGCAGACCAGTAGTAACCAGTAAAAGCCAGTAAACCCTCCTGAATTCAAAACTGAAACCGAGAAAACATGACTAAGATGAGAGGAATTGATGCAGTGAGACAACCCCTTTAATGAGTGCAGCATATTTTAGTTACAAGGGTGAGTGTGGATTCACACTGCATTTCAGTCTCATTTAGACACCTGAAAAAACTAGGCCTGGTTCACATCAGCACTGTTCTCACTTTTCTGCCCTGTCCTAGGACCATAAAAATGAATATAATTGCGGTTATGGAAACGTTTCATAATGGACACCAGTGGCGTCCAATGGACCCTATTTACTATGATGAGGTACATTGGGTTTTTGTCATGGTGTTTGTTATTTGAATGGAAGAAGTAGTGATGCATGCTGCACAATTTTTTTTCATAGTTTTTGATGGAATCTACAAATGCGGATATGAACCAACACGTGAACCCCAATAGATTCTGCGATGGATCTTTAGGTAATAGTAGGGCAAACAAAGTCACTTTTGAACTATGCTAGCTCTGTATATTCACTCTCTGTGCTAGACAAAATATCACAATATCTTGGTCGGTGTAGAAAGCATATACGTTTAGGAAACAGAGCAAACATTGTGAAGTGACCACCTTTTCCCCATTGTCCCCTACTAATCCATCTCTGGATCCAATGGGACACTTTTTTCTGGTATCCAAATGGATACTTGCAACAAGAGGTACTGAAAGGCAATGTGAGCCCATCTTAATTTCTTACATGTTGCTTGTTAAAGGGGTTTTGCCATGATGTAATGTTGACGTTTGATCCTCCAAAATGGGTATTTAATCACTTTTCTAAATATATGTGATTAAAAATATTGCAGCCTGAGAGAGCTACAGGCTGCCTTACCTGCCCTTAGCTACTTAATAGCTTGCATTAGATACGACCAGGCAGAGTGACAGGAGCTGCTGGCCGGGCTTGCGCAGAGAACACTTCTTATCTGATGAGAGGGAGCTGAAGAAGCTTTCAAGGCACCGGGTAGAAATATGTTGTCTTTTGTATACAGAATCCACTAGGTGTAGTTTGATTATTTGAGTGAACATTTCACACAATCCCTTATGCACGGCTCTCTCTCTCTCTCTCTCTCTCTCTCTCTCTCTCTCTCTCTCTCTCTCTCTCTCTCTCTCTGTCTCTCTCTCTCGATATGGCACGTCCTGGCAAAACCCCTTTAAGTATAGTGGTCCCTGTATTAGGCAGAATAGGGGTACAGATGCTAGGAGTGAGGGATCGTCTCTATTCTATACCTGTCCTTGAGTCAGAGCTACAAAGCAGCATATGATGGTGAAACATCAACATTGGGTCCAGTAGCTGGTCAGATAGGTAATATCAAGGCAATATAGGAGCTGTTAATTGGCAGCGACCCAGATGCTTCAGCTATATGGGGCACTATAAATTGCTGGTGGCAGCCATGGGTAATAGAGGTGTATCCCTGACAAAACGTCATTCCGAGAACAGCATTATTTATCATTATTCATATAGCGTCTATGTTTTTTGCAATGTTTTACAGAGTTAAACACCAGTCCTTGCCCATATTAGGGCTTAAAGGGAATGTGTCATCAAAAAAATGAGTCATTGTTTAAGTCCCATTTTTATGTTAAAGACATTTTATAGGAATTTTTGGTTGTTTTTTTTTTCATTTTTCATATCACTTTCAATATTTTTTAATTAATTCTTAAGTCTTGCAGTTTTCACTTTGGCCACTAGGCCTTGTTTGCACTGCTTTAACAGCAGTCAGAGAGAGGCTTTACAGTAGCTTCATGCACATAGGAGTCTTAATACTGTTTCTGTCCCATAGACTTCAATAGGACAGTTTTCTAGTCATGCTGTGTGACCTGGGAAGAAATCACTCTGCAGGGAGGAGGGGGGTGAGAGCTGTGACATCTCCTCTTGTGACTGGTGGATCCTGTGTTATCTATTCACACTGGTGTCTCCTTTCAGTTTGACCCTCTTTGTGCTGATAATGAGCAGACAACTGAGAATTTTTCTGTACAGAACAGGAAGTGTCAGACGATTACTAGGCTTAGTGGCCAAAGTGAAAACTGCAGGACTTTAGAATTATTAAAAAATATTGAAAGTGATATAGAAAATTAAAAAAAAAACATAACCAAAAATTTATAAATACGTTGAACATGAAAATGTCAGTTAAACAATAAGTCATTTTTGATGACACATTCCCTTTAAGATCTAATTTCCCCTGACTTTGGGGGCCAATTATATAGGAAGTCAATGTACTTATCAATAGGTTTTATTTAATGTGCAAGGAAATTAAAGGATCTTGAAGAAACTCACCAAATATCAGGAGAACTTACAAACTTCATGCAGATGTTATCCTTCTTTAGATTCAAAGTGAGGATCCCAGTGCTGCTAACCACTGAGCCACCTGACAGTGCCTTTTTACCATCCCAGATCTGATCCAACACATTCATCTCCAAGTCCATCCCATTTCAAGCTATATATAAATACAGTGGTACATCAGTATACGTCTGCGTTGGCATAAGTCCAACTTGGTATACATGCTGTCAAGACGTGGAATATTTTGTCTGGTGTATATACACTCACCGGCCACTTTATTAGGTACACCATGCTAGTAACGGGTTGGACCCCCTTTGCCTTCAGAACTGCCTCAATTCTTCGTGGCATAGATTCAACAAGGTGTTGCAACCATGCTCAATTGGTACCAAGGGGCCCAAAGAGTGCCAAGAAAATATTCCCCACAC
>JAODAL010001072.1:0-172500 GCA_025379985.1 Phyllomedusa bahiana | reverse complement strand
ACAGCAGACACAGCCTCAGACTGCACTGTATACCTGGTGCCTTAAAAGCTCATTCATTTTGCCTGTAATCAGATAAGAAGTGTTTCACGCAAGTGCGGCCTGTCAGCTCCTGTGTCAGCTCCTGGGTCGTGTCTAGGGGAAGCTCTGAGGTAACTAAGGGGGATTGAGAAATGCTGTAGCTCTCAGAGTTTTCACTTTTTTTAATCACATATATTTAGAAAAGTGATTAAAAATACCCATTTTGGAGGTTCCCCCGTCAACATTACATGGTGGCAAAACCCCTTTAATGCCAATCAATAAAATGGGAATACCTACTTAACTCCTTAACGACCGCCCGCCGACTTTAGACGTCAGCTGGTGTGGGTCGTTCGTCCGCAACGACGTCTTTAGACGTCGCTGCAAACACTGGAGTTTGCGGCTCCTGGCGCCGCAGCTGCCAGAGCATCCCCTGCAAGCATCGGGGAGCGGAGGAAACCTCCGCAACCCCGTGCTTTAACCCTTTGATTGCGGCGGTGCGTTACCGCAGTGCAATCAAAGGGTTCCCCTGCTCTGTCGGGTGATCGGAACACCCGGTGACCCGACAGAGCTCGGGGAACGCTTGCACAGTCAGCCCTGGGGACCTAGAGTAGCCCAGGGCTGTCTGTGTAACAAGGCAGTGACCAGGACAGACTGTGTGGTGTCCTGATCACTGCCTGTGTCAAAGTGACACAGATTAGAATGTATTAGCATATATGAATATACTAATACATTACTAAGTGTTAAAAAAAAAATTGTAAACACAGTTCTCCCTTCAGGGATTTAAAAAAAAAAAAAAAAAAGTAAAAAAACATGCAAAGTGTAAAAAAATGATAAAAAAATTCTAAAATAAAAATAAATATTTAATAAAAAATAATTGTGCATACATTACACACACAAAAAAACCTACACGTATTAGGTATCCACAGAACCGTAATAACCTGTACAATTAATCTAACAAGTTAAGTGTGAAATGTGAATGGTGTAAAAGAAAAAAATAAAAATAAAATAAAATATCTGCAATTATTTATAAGCGAATTTAAACTATTCCCCCATAAAGTACAATTTGTCTCGATTAAACGAGGCCTCATCCAACTGTGTCATTGAAAAAATAAAAAAGTTTCAACTGTTGAAACGCAAGGAGGCAAAAACGAAAAAAAAAATGTTCTGGTCGTTAACTACTTTTCAGGTGTTTGGCTTAAGGGGTTAAAGGGAACCTGTCACATAGTTTTGCCCCCCTTGCTGAGGACAGCACAAGCCAGTGTCAGACCTGCTGTTCCCAGCACTGTGTCCCTTATTATGTAAGATGCTGTAGTTTTAGAGTATTTAATGCTCAATTCTGGCAGTTTACAGCCTGAAAAGAGTCATGAAAAGAGTCCGGTTTATGGACATTTTAGTAAAAACTAGCAAGTGATTTGGAGTCAACACATTATTAAGGGGCTTAGTAGGTACTTTAGCTTTAGATGTTGAGTTCACATAGGAATAACTTTGGGCTCATGGAACCTAGTGTAAAAGCTTGTAATATGATCCCTATGATCTGGTGTCGCCCTGTTTTGTTTTTTTTTTTGTTTTGTTTTTTGCAATTTACAGTAGCTTATAAACCTCTCGGGTTATAAGAAAATACTGATGTCTTCTAATGTGGCAGGTAGGGCTTTGGGTCTTCTTTGACACTTTAACCCAGGCGCACCTGCTATCGCTACACCACTGGTCATAAAAGATGAGCAATTTCATATTGCTTATATAGTTAAATCCCATCTATGAAGAAATAATAATTTGTAGCATAGGAAGTTAGTTAATCGGACCAACTGTTACATCATAAGATCAGCTAGATGTCCACAGGGCTCAGCTGGGCTGGATGGACAGAAGCATGGATATAAAGGTAATGGCTCGCCCATAGCTCCTGCTGTCCTCCAATCAGGTGGGATCGCATACTGTAGACCAGTTGCAACTCTCAGCAACTGCGCACAGCTAATATTCAGAAAGAACTAAAATGTCTAGAGAAACCTTCATAAAAATACGTAAAAAAAAAAAAATTCAAACTATATTTATTCATTGTAGAAAAAAATTCCAAAGTCCATTTCACATGATAATATATACAAAAAACACTAGCGCCTTTCAGAGACATTCCTTATTTTTACTACTATGGATAAATACAATTTTAAGCCTTTGACTTCTAGGAGGTTTTGCTAGATTTTTTTGTCTTTTCTGGATAGTAAGCCATGGATTGGAGCATGGAGGTTCAGTTACCAAGAAACCTTTGGAAATGTTTGGATCTATCTGGGAAGTTGGAAGTGATTGGTTAAATTTAGCAGATCTTTGTTCTAATAAAAGGTAAAGTATTTCAGATGCCCCTTTTTTATGTTGTGTCTTATTTAAATGTTTGTTTTTTTTTCCGTACTTTACTTTCATGTTATTGTGACCCTTGGCACTGTTTTCCAGGGACTTGGAAAGTCAGTTACCAGACTAGCAGGATAGTTGACTGCTGCAAAACTAAACCAAAAAATTCAGCTTTGTATACTATTTAAAATGAAAAACATGTACAAAATTTCTCTATAAGCAGAGGGAAATTCTGGCTCACCGTACCTAGACATGCTTATTGAAGTCCTCATTGGGTGCTGCTGTTATTAGAAAACCTTCAAAGACTTTTGTGTAGTCTCTAAATAATGCCCACGTCACTCCAACGTATGATCGACGCTGTAGGATAAAGTATTTGGGGCAAGGGCTGGTTGCCGCTTAAGCAAAGCCAATAAGAACTGTTACAGCTGTCGCTAATAAGTTAGAAAACCAGGATACTTAAGGAATGAGAATGCGAATTACCCAGCAATAATCCATGTTACATAACCAGGCATTCTTCATGGACTGACCTTAAATTGGATCCCAGCGACTAATACGCTAGGTTATTAACAGGTTATGATCACATCACAGTGCATTCAATCTCATTAGGAACATCAGATGTCTGTCTGTCAGAAGGCTCTGAGCGAAAAACTGACTAGAATACATGGACATTAAGCTGTTTGCATTGTTTTCCATGCCCCTATCAGTTTACCTGCTGATTGTGATGTCTTTTTTTTGGAGTACAATTTTTGGGTACAATTTTCTTCCTAAAAGTTGGAAAGTTTACAACTTTTATCTGCATTTCCTTGTAGTCAAAAAAGTCATCTGTGAATAGAAGTTATCAAGTCTTTCACTTCTGTCAAATATTAGACAGCCATTTCCAGAAAAGCTGAGTGACAAATAATATGGTCATCCTAATCTCTTACATAGGCTTGCCATCCAGTTTTCCCAGCCGTCTGATCCTCTCATGGTGATTTGTAAGTGGAGATATGGCCAGTCCAATAGTTTATTGGTTGGCGCTGAGTGCTCAAGTTTCTTTTGACACTATAAAAACCTAGCGATACATAACTTGGCTTCTGGGCATTTGGCTTAAGTATGTGCGTTTATCTGAGTTTGTATGCTGTATTCGGGCAGAGACTGATGTGAATAGTGACAATGTACTTGCTTATTGTTCTCCTTCTCTATAAACTCTTTTCAATATCTCCTGAATGCAGCAGGCAGGCTCATCTTTCTCTCCAGCCGCTATACTGATGCCTCTACCCTGTGTCAGTCACTGCACTGGTTGCCCATCCAGTACAGAATACAACATAAACTCCTCACTCTCACCCATAAAGCTCTCCACAGGGCTGCTCCCTCCTACATCTCCTCCCTCATCTCTAGCATTCTACCCGGTCTCTGCGCTCTGCTGATGATGTTAGATTAACTGCCTCAATCATCCGAATCTCCCATGCTTGCTTCCAAGATTTCAGACGTGTTGCCCCAGTTCTTTGGAACATGCTACTGCGTACAATCAGGTACATTCATAACCCTCATAATTTTAAGTGCGCTCTGAGAATACATCTTCTTAGGCAGGCCTACCAAGATCCCTAAGGGCTCATCCCCACGGCAAAGGACAAATACTGCTCGGTTTATCCGACTGGTATTTGTCCTTTTTTAGTGCCGTCCCCAAGGCCGCCGGGGGACGAATTTTCTCGGCGACGGCTAATCAGAAAAGACAAATGAGATGGAGATTGTCGATAACCAAGAGAAACTTGTGTGCACTCAGAAGAGATAAAACCTATTTGATCTCCACAACAATGTAAAAAAAAGCAATGATAATAGTCTTCATTTACCAACAACATGCCATACATGTTGAAAGTTAATCAGTGTAGTGAGAAATCCCCTTTAAGTCGGGCCACGCACAAAGCTCTGCCTCTTTACACCATGACCATCAACATCCTCTGTTAGTTAAAATGAGTTCACATTAACTTGGGTTGCAGCTTCCACCCGTCTACTGAACCGCAAAATAAACCCTGTGGCGGTTTATAAAATATGCCAAATACATATGACACTTTTTTATGTATTAATATATTTTGTGTATATATATAAAAAAGACGATCGCGCTCTGTTCGCTGTATAAGGTGCCAACTTAATCACAAGCAGTCCCCAAATATTCAAATTCCAAAATATGCAACCCCCATGCAAATAGTATAAAACAGGGTAAAACACACCTGTAATAGTGCAACCACTTCCCCAGAGATTCTCACTGGATGCTCACATCAGCCAGGAACCTCGGACTAATCCAGGTTTCTGTCCACTTCAATCTTCAGTTGGTGGATTTGTCAGAAATATATAAAAAAACAAACAAACAGTGTGGTGTGTTCACCGCGAATACGCGCCGGCCGGCAGCGGGCGGGATCCACCCCTACAGGCTAACAGACTAGAGTGACGGCACTAAGGCTGTAGCTAACGAAAGCCGAGCAGGCATACAAGACTGTCCTTTTTTTATATATATATAAATATATATATAATATATATATACACTTTTTATTTCTATTAGAGGATTTGCAGCAGGAGATTTCCTCTGACGATCTTTGTGCAGCTTGTTCCCTGAAACACCTGCGCTTGTATCTAAAGTAGTAGTTAGTTTTATTAATATATTTTATTTTTTTCTTTAATTTTTTTTTTACCAATTACTTCAATGCCAGGAACAGACAGTGGGGAAATAAGTATTTGATTCACTGGCAATTTTGCAAGTTTTCCCACCTACAAAGAATGGACAAGTCTGTAATTTTTATCGTAGGAACACTTCATTTGTGAACAGGGCCATCTCTTCCATTATGCCCACTAGGCAGTTGTCCGGGGGCCCCACAAGTAGGAGCCCCAGGTGATCTATGTATGTCCCTGGAATACAAGAAACCTACCCTGAATTCCGTTGTTGGCTTTGCTTATTTAACTGTGTGTTTTTAGGGCGTACAAACAGTTATAAAACATGTCAAAGGCTCCCTGCCCTGCCAATTAGTCTTGTAGGCTGCAGGCTGCCAGTGTCCAGTCATAAATTACATGATAATATGGGTGTGCTTGGAGGTGGCTAGAAGCATGGCCTAGTGTGATAACATGTATTTTGGCTGAGCCCATTGCAATGCTATGCCCATGGGCCCATAGTGTTGTTAAGACAGCTCTGACTGTGAGAGACAGAGTCTAAAAACAATCCGGAATATCACATTGTATGATTTCCAAATAATTACTTTGGAGATCATACATGGGGCACTGGTTACAGTTGGATTTATGGTGGATTCTAAATACTGAATCTGCTGAAAATCCGACTAGAAACCGGTACTGAGTAAACATAGGCCTAGATTAATCATTAAAGGAGGGGCAAGTGGGAAAGAAATGTTCCCTCCAGTTCTTCTGGTGAGTTAAACAGCAAGAGAGATAGAAGACAGTAAGTGATCTATATTTTAACCCGACCCTCCTCACAGTAAAACACTGTGCATCCACATACCTCTTACAACACAACCACCATTGATTTTACCTATACAACTATATATACAGGAGCTACAGGTCTCCCTCTCCTTTGCTCCTTGCAGTAAAAATATTATGCATGCACTTACTCCTTCCTCTTACAATAGAACCAGCCTTGCTTACATCCTTACAGCTATACAGACAGTAATTGAAAGAATATTTAGGAGCTATAGGTCCCCCTCCCAAAGTCCTGTCCCCCATTGCTTCCAGCTCCAGGGGATTATTTCTCTATTTTACAAAGTCCTTGTGGTCACTTTCCCCGTCCTCAGCTCTACCATCTCCTTGGCACTGCTTTGTAGGTTCTTGCCTACATGCAGATGGACCGGCTTCCTTGACTGAACAACTTCAATACATTGTCTTACAGTTAAAGTAATCAATCCTTCGTATATTGAACAGGACACTGATGACAGAACTGCGCCCCATGAATAGGAAACCACAATAACTACCTGCTCATTCATGTCATTATATGCTGACTGCCTCCCTTTGTGTGACTGTTACCATCCAAGCAGCGATGAGATCACACGTTGGACTGGATGATGAATTTCAATGAATTTCCTTCTACTTTTACTGGCATCTCATCCATGCATACATAATAAAAATTAAAAGTGCGTTTGAGTTCCAATCAATACATCTTCTCCCTGGTGAACTTGTATGATTATCATTAAATTAAACGTAATCAGTTACACAGCTCCGTGAGTCACCCGGCTTCAGTCTCGTCATCCCGGATTCTTCACTGGTTAACTCATTCAGACAGTGTAGACCGAAGCTTCATGTGGAAGAGAAATGGATCAGGTTATTATTTACCTGAAATTGGTCCAGTGCTTTACCTGTGATTTGCTGTCATAAAGGCTATGTCCACAGAGGTGCATATATTCACCGCCTATACAGTAGCATGTAGGCTCTATAGTTTTCCCATAGAGTGGTATCTAGACTGTCCTTCACATGTGGCAGAGATCCTGGGGCAGATTTATCAATACTTTTAACAGTGTAACCTAAGACTAGTCTTACAGTTCGCCACATTTACCAAAGTGTTCTAAAATCTGGCTTAGGTTAGAACTAGCCTAACTTTACACCATTTTAAGAAAGCTTACTTTATGACACTAACTGTGGCAACATTTTGGTGCAGTTTTTGCATGCTAAGCCACACCCCATTTCCCTGTTAGCCACTCCCATCTTGTCAAAGCCACACCCCTTTTGTTGGACAAGTCACAGGAGTGTCTAAAACTGCCTAAAGCACATCATAAATGTGGTGTAAAGCATGTATGACAAATTGTGCCAGACTTCTGGCATACCTACCTTGATAAATGTGCCCCAAAGTGGCTTTTTACCCTCCCTTCCCCTTCCTTTCAGCAGGCACAGCACACAACTTCCTAGTTTTTCAGCAAAAAAAAACTAGCAACGGTTTTCTAGTGGTGACTATTGATAATGAGCACTTCACTGTTTGCTCTAAGTTCTCAACCAGTGGTAATTGTGCCCCTGGGGCTACGTCCTATGTCCTTAGAGGGTGCTAATGTTGTGCTTTAAACAGAACCGTGTATAATCTTAGTATAATCTTGGTTTGTTGTAATTTATATTAAAGTGCCCACCCTTGTAAAACTCTGATCTGATCACTGTTGGAGAGGCCACAGAGAATTCTGCACTCTGCTATCTGCGGCTGTGAATACAGGATATAGTTTCATAACATCCCTATAAGGCCAGCATACCCTTAACCAGGACCTGTGGTAGTTTCTGACATGTTTGTTTTAGTAAATACTATGTTCTCTATGAAATATCAAGTCTAGAACATCTTTTCTTAGATTTCTATGTTGTTGGTTCCTCTGTTATTCCTCCATTCCTTACCAATCTGTCAGCTGGGTGTTACTACTTGGGGGGGGCGGGGGTGTCCCTGCATAGTCTGACATTGTCCATCCAGCGTTGGCAGAGTCGGTGTGGACACAAACACACCTCATTTTTTCAGCGTTTTCGTTTTCTAAAACCGCTGAAACACGACTGAAAACACCTCCCATACATTTTAATAGTAAAAACATTCTGTAGTCTCCACAGAACGTTTTTTTTTTCCTGCTAGTTTTTGCTGCTGGTCGTTTTTTGGAAAAAATAACAGAGCAGGGGAGAAAATTTACTATTGGAGTCTATGTAAAGTGGCGGACGTTTGTTGGCATGTTTTTTGCAGAAATCCACAGCAATTATAATGCTGTGCATTTCTGCAAAAAAACGCGCCAAAAAATGGTCATTTCTTGAGCTGTTTTTGACAGGTAGTTGACAAAACATTCAGTTTTCTGAACGGTTTTAGGATTTTGTTTTTGTTCAATGCCGTGTAGACCTGGCCTAATAATAACTTCTATGAGGAATAACCGAGGAACACAGCACAACGGGCTTCGTAATTGTTTTTGTTTTTTTTCAGGAAAAGTATTGGCAGGCGATGTTACAGGGCCTCTTGATGTTTCTTATACCAGAGAGAATTCCCTTTAGCTGTGCCGACCAAGGTTTTTGGGTCTGTTTTATTAAACCCCATTAACTTGAGAGCTGCTATAACCAGCAGCTGGTTTTGCTGCATAATTCAGATGCATAGATTTTTCTGTGCTATGAAAATATAAAATAGCATAGATGAAACGCCATCACAGCAGTATCAAAGGATCAAAGTTTCAAAGAAAGGTGGCTTGAAACTAGGGTCATAAATCATTTCAAGGGGCGCAGTGGGGTTCATAATATGTGATATGGTGCAAGCTAGGAAACGGTGATTGGAGGCCCAGATGCTTTGGCTGTATTGGGGCCCTAGAATTCCAGATGCAGTCTTGTATATTTTGGCCCCTATAGTCTTATTACTGTAATATGACATTAGACAGTGCTTGGAAATGCAATGAGAAGGGAACACGCATAAAGCATGCGGTTCAGTTTATAATTCCCATAAACAGTAATGTAACATCTAGACACACTAGTGATTTACAGGAATAATTGAAAAATATCCCATTTGCACGGCCGCGCAGCCTAATGCTCAAAACGCTTATCCCAGACTTGTGAATATAAAGCAGAATAAAACGCACACATATAGGTGCATCTTGTTGTTCATGTGTTCTGCTCCTGTTCTGTGAGTTTCCAGGCTTGGTAGGAGACATATGACATTCTGCATTGTATTACCAAGCACTTGTCCCCCTCCTGCGCTGCTGTTATGATGGGAGTCACATGGTTTAGTGACATCACAGGGGAGCACAGTAGCAACAACCAATCACAGCCCTGTCCCGGTATTGGTGATTGACAGGCAGGAGCGCCCTTGTCCCTTTTGATTTAGCAGCCGGCGTTGTTACAAATGCTCTGCCTATTCATGTTTTCTCCAGCTAAAGACTGCAGCAGATATTCATGACGCTCAAAATACCAAGCCTGTATTGTATGTGCAGCACAGAATGTTATTATCCTATAATATAATATTGTCATGTTCTGTTTCATCATTGTATTGCAGTATATATAACACAGTATCAAATACAAAAACACATAATTCAAAGGGATGTCCATTGCCCTACTAGGACTATATAACACAGTATCAAATACAAAAACACATAATTCAAAGGGCTGTCCATTGCCCTACTAGGACTATATAACACAGTATCAAATACAAAAACACATAATTCAAAGGGATGTCCATTGCCCTACTAAGACTATATAACACAGTATCAAATACAAAAACAAATCATTCAAAGGTCCATTGCCCTACGAGGACTCTGCAGAGTGCAGGACAATTCTCTATTATCTACAGACGTACGGCTCTACAGAACTACATCTATACTAAGATTTATTAGAGGAAGGGCCAACTGCAGCCTTCATGGCAACTTGATCAACTGATGAAATCATAGGGAAAAAATCCCCTATGTTTCTGGCATATTGAACACCTACTGTGCTCTGGTATTGGTTACATTTTTCTGGGTCACATTGACCTCATCCGGTGCCCTGTCTTATGTACATAGACTTACTAATCCATTTATAGTAGAGCGTTATTCATCCTTCTAATATATTTTGATTTAAGTCTCTGATTTATTGCCTTTTTTATTACATCTCTCCTTGCTGTCAATGAATGGAGATACCCTCCCATAGCTTTAAAGGAGTTGTCTCATTACAAGCTTTCAGCCTACCTCAGTGTGCCTGGCAGTTGAATTCAGGGGCGTGCTTCTTGTCTGCCTCTTCTCCTCCCTCTTCCCCCCTCCCCTCAGCACACAGAAAGCTCTCCTCTGTAACTTCTATACAGCAGGGGGAGGGGCGAGGGGGTTTGCTGCCAGAGTTAACCCTGTGTGTGCCTGCCTAGGTCTGCTGCAGGCTGCTAAATCAGCTGTATTAGGGCTGATCTATGAGTGTGGAGAGGTCTGTGAAGCTGTGATTGCTAACAGCAGAGCAGAGGGAATGCATGTGTTCCTATACCCCCTGCTTAGCTTACATATCTCCACATCTCCAGCAACAACAAACCCTATCAGAACAGACACAGGGCAGCTGGGAAGTGTTACTATACTCAGGATGTGTCACTAATACAGCAGAGCATGAAGCGTTCACATGCCCCCTGATCTGTTCTATTAGTATAGTCACAGCTCCACAGACACATCATGATTATAGTAACACACTTCACTGCTGTCAGCCTCACCTCTGCTCTCCTCAATCTGTGTAGAGAGCAGGAGGAAGCAGGCACACACAGGGTTAATCCAGGCAGCACAGACACAGAAGCCAGAGCCCTCCCCCTCCCTCCACTACAGAAGCATTCTGTGTGGGAGGGGCTCTGTGCTCTGACCTGTATTCAGAAGGTGATGAGTCATCAGACCTGACAGCCAGTGAGATAAAGATCAACAGGTCTGCTGCTATAGAGATTTGAGGAGCTGATGCACTACTACTAACAGGAATAGCTCAAAATCAGTAGGACATTTGTAATGAACATATATTGCAAAGCTGCTTGTTTTTTAAAGATCTTTTAATTAAAACCCAATCATTGTAGCGAGACAACCCCTTTAAGCATAACTTATGTAGAACTGTAAATAGGGATAAGTGTGTTTTTGCGTGTGTGTGTATATATGTGTATACAGGGGCGTAACTAGAGAAGCCAGGGCCCCAAAGCAAACTTTGGGATGGGGTCCCCACCCCCCCCTCCCCCTTGCCCACCTCCCCATCCCCGAACCTTTACCAGGACCGGCTGTTAGATAATGTAGATAATACAAGGGGCAAATATCTCACCATACATATCCCCATCTTACTGCTCCCAAACAAATCCACTATACCAAGACCAACATTACCAATAACGCTACTACATAGGAACTTGATTATACCACCAGAACATGACCACAAATTACCACCACATAGTGACTAAATAATACCCTTACACTATTACTGATCAGTACACAAAGACCAATAGTACCGCCATATAGTGACCATATAGAGGTATATACTAGTGTACACAGGCTCTGCAGACTGTATACAACCACCATACAGTGACCATATAGTGGTAGATATCAGTGTACACAGACTATGTGATTAAAGTGTAGTTACATCTTGTGACTCACAGGTGACGTTTCTCTGACGAGTCGTTGACTTTTCCCTTTTGTTCTGCATCCAGTCCCGACCATCATGATGACATCTCCCGACCACTTGTCCCTGGAGATTTAGACACAAATATCTTAGAATCCTGACTTTTCCAGCACCTGCCCCCCTGGCTATATGGGGTCCATTTAGGAAGGCAGGGTTTAGATAGGCAATATGGGGCCCGAGCTAGGCCAGGTTTAGGTAGGCAATAGGGTACTCATATAGGCAGGCAGGGTTTAGGTAGCTATAGGGAGCCATACAGGTAGACAGGGGTTAAGTGGGCTATACGGGCCATATAGGTAGGTCGGCAGGGTTTAGGTAGCTATAGTGCCCCATATAAGTAGATAGGCAGGTTTTGGGGGTATATAGGTAGGCAATCTTTAGTGGGGCTATAGGAGCTATATAGGCAGGCTTGGGGGGGCTATGTAGGCAGGCTCAGGGGGGCTATGTAGGCAGGCTGGGGGTATATAGGCAGGCAGGCTGGGGGTATATAGGCAGGCAGGCTGGGGGTATATAGGCAGGCAGGCAGGGGTCATATAGGCAGGCTGGGGTCATATAGGCAGGCAGGCTGGGGGTATATAGGCAGGCAGGCTGGGGGTATATAGACAGACAGGGGGCTATTTAGCCAGGCTGTAGGGTATATAGGCAGGCAGGGGGCTATTTAGACAGGCTGTGGGGTATATAGGTGGGCTGGGGGATATATAGGCAGGCAGGAGCGGGCTATTTTGCCCGGCTGTAGGGTATATGGGCAGGCAGGGGGGCTATTTAGCCAGGCTGTAGGGTATATAGGCAGGCAGGGGGGCTATTTAGCCAGGCTGTAGGGTATATATGCTGTCAGGGGAGCTATTTAGTGAGGATTTAGGATATATAGGCAGACAGGGGGGCTATTTAGCCAGGCTGTGGGGTATATAGGCAGGCAGGGGGGCTAGTTATGGAGGCTGTAGGGTATATAGGCAGATAGGTAGGCTATTTAGGGAGGCTGTAGGGTATATAGTCAGACAGGGAGGCTATTTAGTCAGGCTGTGGTGTATACAGGCAGACAGGGGGGCTATTTAGGCAGGCTGTGGGGTATACAGGCAGGGTTAGGGGCAGGTAAAATAAGAAATAGTTTACTTACCTCAGTCCACGCTCCCCCTAAGCGCCGCGCTGCAGCCTCTCTGCAGTCTCTGTGCTCAGCGCGGGCAGTGCGGTGATGTGTCATCACCGCACGCGCCCACGTGATCACAGAGGGCCGGCAGGGGAAGTAGCAGAGCGGATCGTCGCTCCACTCTGCTACCTCCAGGCAGCGCTGCTCTGAACGCTCGGGCGGAGGGCCCGGGCGTCCAGAGGCAGTATGCGCCGGGCCCCGCAGCTCCTCGCCCGCCGCAGTGAACTAGTATGTTCACTGCCGGCGGGCCTAGGAGCGGCATTACCGGGGTAGCAGATGCAGTAGCAGCTGCCCCGGAGCGCGGGCCCCCCTAAGCGCACGGGCCCCGGGGAAACTGCTACGTCTGCTACCCCTGTAGTTACGCCCATGTGTGTGCATTTATGTGTGTATATGTGTATTATATTATATATATATTTTATATATATATATATATATATAAAATATATTATATATATATATATTATAGTATGTGTATATACGTATGTATGTGTGTATATATAAATAGATGTGTGTGTATAGATAGATGTATATGTATATATAATTTCTGAAAGGTCGGTCTCTCACCTCCGGGACCCTTGCCTATTTGGGGAACCTGTAACGCCTATGGCACTATGGAGGACTGTCTCTATTTAAGGGGTTGTAAACTTGACATTGTTTTTATTTTTTATGCATATATTAGAAAATCATACAATTTTCTAAAATACTAATATTTCATACTTTTCTCCTGTTCCTCCTCTTTACCAATGCATATAGAAAAAACAAGGCTACAGTAATGTTCACATTTCCAGTATTACTACCTCCAGTGGCGCCCTCCCACGCTGTAACCGGCAGGTGTTAGCTGCAATTAGCTCACCATGTAGCGGGTTCGCACTGCAATCCTGCTACAAAGCTCCTACTCGCATCAGGATGTATCCATACATCCAATCTCGGTAAGGGGTTAAAATAATGGAAAGAATTATATAGAATGACAGAAGATGTTGGTTGTTCACAGTCAGCTGTGTGTAAAATGTAATGCAAGTATAAACAAAATGGGAAATTGGAAAGTTGGGAAATGGCAAAGTTATAAAAGGAAAACCTATGGGTAGACCAAGGAAGACATCAGGATAGAAAACCCAAAGCAACAGGCCTGAAAAATAAAAAAAAAAACGCTAAAGAAATGGGCAGATATTTATGATAGAACTGTAAGGCTATGTTCACACGGCGTAATTGCGGCTTGTACAGTACGGCTGCAATTACGCCGGGTGATTTGGGAGTCGTGCTGATCAGCGCATACTCATGCGGGGGGGGGGGGGGGGAGGGGAGTGCTGTCAGCCCGCCGGCCCCATTGACATGCATTACTCGTGGCGCGTGTTCGCCACAAGTAATTGACATGTCACTTATCTCCCCGCATGTACAATACGATCTTATTGTACGAGCGGGGAGAGGAGATGTAATCCATAATTCTCTATGAGAACTATGGATTACAGTAATTTCGGCACGCACCTCCCCCGTATTAGAGCGCAAAAATGATGCAAAATGCGCGCTGAAATTTGCCCATGTGAACATAGCCTAAGATTTCTTGTAAATTATATGGGATATACAAATGGAAGAGCCAGTTAGTACTAGCACCTTAACAGAAAAAAGAAGGTTACGATGGGCTAAAAACAAGCGATCCTGGAGTGTGGAGGATTGGATGAAGGTGATGTTCAGTGATGAATTTAAAATAGTCATTTGATAAAGATATTATGCTGTATCTTTTTTTTGGTGCCATTATAATGAACATATATACACTCACCGGCCACTTTATTAGGTACACCATGCTAGTAACGGGTTGGACCCCCTTTTGCCTTCAGAACTGCCTCAATTCTTCGTGGCATAGATTCAACAAGGGTGTTGCAACGATGCTCAATTGTACCAAGGGCCCAAAGAGTGCCAAGAAAATATTCCCACACCATGACACCACCACCACCAGCCTGAACCGTTGATACAAGGCAGGATGGATCCATGCTTTCATGTTGTTGAAGCAAATTCTGACCCTACCATCCGAATTTCGCAGCAGAAATCGAGACTCATCAGACCAGGCAACGTTTTTCCAATCTTCTACTGTCCAATTTCGATGAGCTTGGGCAAATTGGAGCCTCAGTTTCCTGTTCTTAGCTGAAAGGAGTGGCACCCGGTGTGGTCTTCTGCTGCTGTAGCCCATCTGCCTCAAAGTTGGCCGTTCTGTGCATTCAGAGATGCTCTTCTGCCTACCTTGGTTGTAACGGGTGGCTATTTGAGTCACTGTTGCCTTTCTATCAGCTCGAACCAGTCTGCCCATTCTCCTTTCACCTCTGGCATCAACAAGGCATTTCCGCCCAGGACTGCGCTCACTGGATGTTTTTTCTCTTTTCGGACCATTCTCTGTAAACCCTAGAGATGGTTTGTGCGTGAAAATCCAGGAGATCAGCAGTTTCTGAAATACTCAGACCAGCCCTTCTGGCACCAAAACCATGCCACGTTCAAAAGCACTCAAATCACCTTTGAACTGTTCAACTTTGAACACGGTTTGAACTGCAGGAGATTGTCTTGACCATGTCTACATGCCTAAATGCACTGAGTTGCCGCCATGTGATTGGCTGATTAGAAATTAAGTGTTAACGAGCAGTTGGACAGGTGTATCTAATAAAGTGGCCGGTGAGTGTAGATGATGCCTCAAAAGGACAGTCCCATTTCCCACTCATCTATAATTGGATTTCAGGACCAAGGGGGGTGGTAATCATTAACGCAATGGTCAATGCACAGGTGGACATAGACATTTTTGACCCCCCCCCCACCCCACACACACCCACACCCAGCCTTGTGCTCTGCCGCCCAGTATTTGGCCAGGGCCGTGAGGATGCAGCCTTCAAGGCTGAATCCTAGAAAGCTGATCTATCACTGTTCTTTAAGAACATTGGCACCAGCCTGATGTGGAGTAGTGGAGTATTATCATTCGTGAAATCAATGCATCAAGGAAAAAGCGAATTAATAACTGGGATTTTTTTTTTTTTGATGATTCTGTCATTTTTTTCTCTACTTGATCTGGAAAAACATATGTCGGTGATTATAGTAATTTCCTCTCAGGTGTGTGAGGTGTGTTTCCTAAAGCCATAATGCCCTACTATGAAAAAAACATTGTTTAGTGTCATATCTGTGATTTATGAAGTAAAAAAGCTAGCTTGTATGTGAGGTGACTCCATACTTTTTGCAGATGGGATTTATCAAACAGTTTCCCTTATCACAGCCAGGAATAGATTTTCCATTAAACACAAAAACCTCCACAAATAAGGACAGCCCTGTGGGAAAGGGCATCTGTTTCACAGGGTCAGGGCTAAGTTCATGCACTGGAAATTGGTGTAGTTGTCTCTGTTCAGTACTAAAACACATGTAGCTCTATGATCTGAATGCTGATAGAGGTAGTGCATTCTCTTAGACTGGTTGAACGTTTGGGCATTCCTGAAGTATTAGCCCTGTCTATGATTTTACTATACGGTTAATGTGTTTTTCAGTTTTACGTAAATGGACCTTAATCAATGTTTGTGGAAACCTGAACTGTCTAATGTACTTTGCATTTAAATTCCTCACTATTCAAGATCTGATTACTGTTATTGAATAGGACCATTCTTACTTATATCCAAAGGTTGAAAATTCTTAGGGTAGAAAGGCGCATAGCAGCCACAACCTTATCAAAACTGCTGGCACTAGCGATCAGTTTAACGGGGACACATAAGAAGATGAATGGAGCAGCTCCTGGGCCTTAGAAAAAGATAAATATACTGGCCTTCGTCCGGTCCACGGTTCCAGCGCCACAGCCATCCGGTCTTGTGTTGACATGACGTCACTACCAAGAGGGGACATTACTGCTGCTGAGTGGCACGTGACTGCTGCAGCCAATCACATTGGCATTCAGAGCTGTTCACGTCTGAACAGTGACGTAATTGAGTGACATATGACAACTGCAGCCAATGATACCATGACAGAAACCCAACGGACTCCATTTTGGTCAATGGGGTGTGTCAGGAGTCCTTCACAAAATGGATCAAGTGCTCCAAACGGAATCGCTGATGCAAACATTAAACTATCTTTATCAAGTCTCACTAAGGAGTCATTCTTGTTCGTTTCTGGGTTTTTTTTTGAACAGGTCTTGCTCCAGGGATGAAGGATGCAGAAGGGGAGGGAGCAGTTAAGCATCTTTGCAATGCAGCTAACAGGTGTCAGAATCGGAGACAAAAATTGCCTCAGTGACATAAAATCCTTGGCAGAAATACATCAGATTTTTGCCAAGGAAACGAAATCAGACTTTTCCGTCCGATGTGTAAGGCTACGTCTACACGGCAACTGTAAAATGCAGTCGAAAATCTGCCGCTATTGTACAATCACTGTGTCGCGGTTTTTGCCGTGGGTTTGGGCCACAAACAGTGATCAGTTTTCGTCCGGCCCTAGTACATTGGACTTTACTAGAATCCAATGCAATTCGCCGGATTATAGAACATGTTCAATAACCCGGTGGTTTGGAAATCCGGTAATAGAAAATCCGTGCTGTGTAGACTACAGCTCGGATTTTTTACTGCGGTCTATGGGGCACTGGTTACAGTCCGATTTTTGCGGATTCTAAATACTGAATCCACTTAAAAATCCAATGAAAAACCAGAGCTGTGCAGATGAGGCCTGAACCTAGCCTTAACGTATGTTCACACAGCGTATTTGCTGTCCATATTTCAGAGCGTAATTGCGCTGCAATATGCCTGAAGTACAGACCGCAAATACGGTTCTTCACTCTCATTGAGAGCTGTGATTACCTAATATTTTCTCTGGGGCGTATTATGCACCGGGAGAAAGAAGTGATGTGATTTTCTCTGTGGGGAACGTGAATGTCTATGGGAGCCGGCCCAGACGGTTTTAGAAGCGTCAGCGCGTACTTCTAAAACACCCGGCGTATTGCAACACATACAGTCGCCATAATACGCCGCATGAATATACCCTTATGATCGCGTAGCAGCCTGGACATCAGACTTTTAACACACACTGATAGATTGTAACAAGCTAGAGGACTGTGCAGCTGATGGACTTAGCTTATAGATAATTGGCTATACTGAATACTGTAAACATGTAGCATATCCTTTGATATGAGACATTTCAAAGCTGTTTTCCACTGCTGGATGTAGATGAGAATGTTTACATGCACTGACAGCAAGCCGAGAACTTGCAGATGATTATGAATTTAACACAAAACTTTTGAGAACATTTGTGGTGTGATTTTTTTTTTTGTTTTGTTAGAAAGAAATATAAAACACAAAGGGCGACGTGTCCCAACACGCCAACGCCAGTTTTTTGGTCTATTGTGCATCAAAACCACTTTTAACGCCATATTCTTGATGTCAATGAACTGTCGTACACCAAAACTAGGCACTTTATACGCTGGGCACGACACTTTGTAATGCGCCTAAATATGGTGCCCTGTGCGCCCCCGTCACGCAATGTGCCTATTGAGGCGCATTACATATGTTAAGCGCCTCCGTTGCACAATGCGCCTCGATGCACTCCGTTGCACAATGCGCCTACAAATTCGCATTAAGTTTGCTATGCAAGGTATACCTGACACCAGGTTTTTTTTTTTTATAAGGATCAGACTTTCTGGCGCACTTTACACTGATTTTAATGCACCTAAAACGGGCGTGGAAACGCCACTTTTCTGACATGTCGCCCAAAGTACTCTAGTGCGCAAGGCACTGATACTAATGATGGGAAACACAGAACAAAAGTCTCCAGAACCTGAAGCATATACACCCACATACTGGATCATTAATTAGTAAAGAAAATAAAACTTTTAGGCCATACCAGTTGCACATAGTACAGAGACATAATATAGCAGCCATAGTCTTTGGGCACTACCGTATCTCTATACGGTATAATAATGATAATTAAAAAAGTGATGTAAGTAGTTTATTATATGGAAGAACTGTTACATTATAAGCAATAGCTTCTGCAGGAAGGTGATTTCCATTTATCTTTTCAAAAAATGACTTATTGTTTTAACTCATGTTTTTATGTTAAACCTATCACTTTCAATATTTTTTAATAATTCTTAAGTCCTGCAGTTTTCACTTTGGCCACTAAGCCTAAAAATCATCTGACACTTCCTAATCTGTAGAGAGAGATTCTCTGTAGTCTGCTCATTATTAGGACAAGCAGGGTCAAACTGAGAGGAGACACCATTGTGTAGAGATAACACAGGATCCACGAGTCACAATAGGAGATGTCACAGCTCAACCTCTCCTCCTCCCTGCACACTGACTTTTTCCCAGGTCACAGAGCATGCCTAGAAACCTCTCCTATAGAAGTCAATGGGTCTGAGTCAGTCTTAAGGCTCCTATGTACATGGAGCTGCTGTAAAGCATCTTTCTAAATGCTGTTAAAGCAGTGCAGGCAAGAAAGTGTAGAGAAATCTACAATCAGAAAATAAAAACGGTTAAGAAGAAATGAATATGGATCAGGGTCTGGTTTTATTAAGTAAAAAAAATAATTGGCGACAGATTCCCTTTAACATCAAATATTCTGCCTCCGTCACAGGAATAAGTATCCCAACATACACTGCAACAGAGCCATAGGAAACACGAGGATGAACATATTTGGGCACATTTATTCAATGGCAATTCTTTCCACTTTATTTATTCTGCATTTTAGACTGTTTTTAGACACTACTGTGCCTTGACCGACAAAATGGGTGTTGCCTTACTAAAGAGATGTGACTGGAAGGTGGGTGTGGTTTACGATGCTATGCACCAAAATCTTGCCGCAATTGATGGGAAAAATTATGACAACTGATAAGATTAGACCGTTTAAGCATGCACCACATTTAGCACACACTTGATAAATCTGGCGCATTTTAAGACTTTGTAGACTAAGTTTATACTGTTAAGTATTAGACAGTATTAATAAAATCTGCCCTAATGTCCTTTAGACTACATTTGCTCTATTTTGGGTCATTATAAGCTTTGTATGTTGGACATAAGAATGTGGCCTATAACACATTTGTGTCTGGCACATAAAGAGTGTACAAACGAGAGAGACTACCTTTGCCCTGTTGTTTCCTATGGCCCTGACATACTGTAGTATCCGCTGAGATACTTTTTCAAGGTATCTGATGGATATCAGGGATGAAGGCAGGAAATATGATGGGAATGGGACTCAAACTAATACTAGTAGATAGGGTCAGACTGGACTACCAAAGTGCCACTAAAAAAAAAAAAAAATCCCACACAACAAGCCCTCGTACAGCTATTTGATGGAAAAAAATAAAGGTTTAGCTCTAGGAAAGCCCGGAATAATAATATGGACACATTGCTACCTGGTTGTGTTGGAAAAAGTTTGAGTACGTGCATACGGCATAGATAAAATACCGTCTGGATTGTGATTTAGAATCCAACCAGTGTTGTATCGTTTTTGGGCCGTTTTATGGCCGAGGTGTTCATTGAAACTGTACATTTTGTGCCAAAAATCCAGAGGAAGAATGTTCCAAGTTTTTTTTTTAAATGTCGGATTTAAAATCCGACCATCAGAAAATCCTGTGTAGACTACAGCTCAGATTTTCTTTTGTCTATGGGGATGGTTTACAGATGGTTTCAAAATCTGAAAACTGACTGAAAATCTGACAGTAAAACCATGCCTTGTAGATGGCCTCTTAAATGTATAAATGTTCTGGAGGTATGGCCCTCCGGATCTTTTTTTTTTGTGGTCATCCCAAGAAACCTGGGCCCCAAACTGCTTTAAGACTGAAGACCATGATCCAGTTTGGTCTTGAACATTTATATGTTGTGAAAGATTTTGGCAGAGTAGACAACCTCCTGAGCAAAATACTACCTGTGGTGCACATTTATCAAACTGTCGCTGGGACTGGTTTTACTGATTTATGGAAACTAATTTGAGTGATGTAGATGAGATCTACTCTCAAGTGTTTCTGACAGATAATAAATGTCTTCATATTATACGAGTATTAGTACATAGCACAAGCTCTGACCAGTCATACATGGACTGCACATCTCTAAGATAGTCATTGATACAAGTCCCAGACTTGCAGTATACCCCATTGCCATACCCTAAATAGAAAGTGCATTTGGGAAGACTCAAAAGGCCTTACCGCTTCCCCTCTGACAAAAATGTCAGTAGATACAGGTTTTACTGTGGTGTAGTAGATCACCTACATGGTATACTGTGAATGAAAAAAATATACAATAAGGTTTGAAACGTTTGGTGCACTTTGAAAATACCAGATTAGCAAAATTCCTGGACCAGTGCATGGATCTCTATTTTGTGCACATATGAGGATCATTGAAGTCCAAGTGTAGGACCTGGTGAAGTAAAATGCTCAACCAGACTTTCCCTTCCATCAGACCAAGCTTGGACTGTCCTACAGGGAAACAGGGGAAACCTCTGGTGGGCCCCTGAGCACGGCAGATCTGGAGTTTCTTTAAAACTGCACATACATTTTTGGGAGAAACAGAAATACAGGAAGAGACAGTGTATAAGAGGCATGTACCTGTAGGGTGGGTTCTAACACCTTTCAGGTCTAAGGGCCCAAACATAAAACTCTCTAAATACAGGATATTACACACAGTAGCATCATTAGTGCTCATATAACTAACCCTTTTCTGCATGTTCTATTAGGCCCAGTTCACATCTGTGGTGGAGGTTTCATTCGAAAACTTCATCGTAGAGGTGAAAAACTGAAGCCACAAAATCCGTTCACAACGGAGACCCATGGTGCCTGACGAACCCTATTAATTACCGTGGTGTCCATCGCTGAGATGGAAAAGGAGCAGCAACTTTCAGAACCTCTGTCGCATGTTCCGTTTGGAATGATGGAATAAATAGCACAGCAAGATGAACGATTTTATCCGTCTCAAGTATGGACACCACGGCGGAAATCGGACGGACCCACTGTCATTAAAAGGGTCTGTCAGGCACCGTGGGTGTCCGGATTCTGTGGTTTGAATTTTTCACCTCTGTGATGGAGACGTGAACCAGGCCAAAGCTATATATACCTGACCTTTTTCTCTATGTGCGTGTTCTTTATGGTTCCCTGGCTGTAAGAACTATAGGAGTCTCAGTAGTTCTAGGGGACTTGTATAATGAAAATGTTAAATAAAAATAAACTAATCTGGTGTTTTTCTTTTCCCATAAATTATAATACTTTGAAATCAAGTTCTGGATAAAAACAGTTGAGAATTACAGTAGAGAAATTCTAATCAGCCATGTTTTGTATCCATGCAGAGACCAGACATGAGAAATTCCATAGATCCCGGCATTCTCTGTGATTATCACATACAGTAACGCATTGAAAGCCAAAGGTGTTTTCTTGTAACATGTTTTGCGGTCGATTAGCACTGCACACACATACTGCAGCAGATCTAATGGGAATCCAGGGCTGTGTCCACATCTACAATCCATAGGGCCCCAAATTTAGGACCTGGTGAAGAAAAATGCTCATCCAGGCCTTCCTTTCCATCAAACCTTGCTTGTACAGGAGCACTATGTGGTACCTAGTGCAGGGAACAGTACATGACACAGGGATTCTCTCTTTCATGGTTTTCTCCTCGCTGTGTCATGCCTCCCCCATAGACCTCGTAACTAAGCATAACGGCGTCCATGTCAGGTCCATCGACCCACAGAGTGGATGCGCTATCTGCAGTTTCTTAAGAGATGCAATATGACGATTCCCTCAAAGCAGGCAATACAGTAACAACGCGGTCTACAGCCCTTAACACTTTGCAGTTCCTTTTTATCAGGCCTTCAGAAAATTTGCAAGGAATTAAAAAACTAAATTCATGAAATAAAGTATATTACACAAAGTAGCATCACTAGTGCTCCTATAACTAACCCTTTTCTGCATGTCCTATTAGACAGCTCTAGATTTCCATGATAACATTTTGGCTATGTTCACATTGGTGAAACTGGGACGTATCTCGGCCCGTATTTCACGCCATACTGCGCTAAATACGTGGTGAAATACGTCCCAGTCATTACGGTAATCCATAGTTCTCATAGAGAACTATGGATTACGCCTTCTCTCCCCGCTCGCACAATATGCCGAGCGGGGAAATAAGTGACATGTCAATTACTAGCGGTGAATACGCACCGCTAGTAATGAATGTCTATGGGCCGGCGGGCTGCCAGCCCATCTGCCCCGCGGGAGCTCCGGTGTAATTACACCCTGCAATTACACCGTGTGAACATAGCCTTTCTCATATGTTTTCTTCATGGTTTCCTGACAATAAGAACTATGGGAGGCCCACCATCTAGGTCTACACAGCACAGGATTGTGGTTGGTTTTCCAGCATATTTAGTACCATAAATCCGCTAAAAAACTGGACGTACCCAGCGCTGTGTAGACTTGAATAGAAAATCCACGCTGTAGTCTGCACAGCACAGATTTTCTTAGGTTTTCTTAAAACGAAAATCGATCAGCGGAATATAGAACATGTTCTATATTACGGGACCGACGTCAGATTCCCAAAACGGCGGTGCAGCACGGTCCAGGAATTTACAAATGTCGTCAGATTTTGGGCAGCATTGCTGTGTGGATCTAGCCTAAGGGTGCTTTCACACAGTGCGGTTTTTGATGCATTTTTTTGGATGCGGTTTTTGTGCAGGAAGGCAAAACAATTAATGCTATACATTTTTGCACAAAAAACGCATCCAAAAAAACGCACCAAAACCGCACTGTGTGAAAGCACCCTAAGGCACTTGCCTGATGCACATTTTAACTTTACATAAAATGTAACTTCTTACAAATGAGCTCATCTGGTGCATTTCTTTTCCCGTATACTCTGATACCTAGTTCTGTTTAGAATTACAGCAGAAATATTCTGAATAAGCAAAGTTTTCTATTCACACAGGGACCAGACACGAGAGATTCCATAGATCCCGGCGTTCTCTATGATTAGCACATAAAATAACACAGAGGTGTTTTCTTGTAACATGTTTTGCGGTCGTTAGCACTAAACATACTGCAGCAGATCTAATGGGAATCCAGGGCTGCGTCCTCATCTATGGTCCATAGGGTGACATGGAAATGACAGTGAAGGGCCTGCACAGATGTTGCTATGATATACGGTGCTGAGCAGTCATCTATAAAGCAGGGTTTTAGTTTATGGCAGGTTTTTTTCACTGCAGCTTTGCTGATTGATTCTTGAGCTCCAGCTCCAGTTCGCAGCTTAGTGTGAGCCCTGCTCCTGTGAACAAGAGTAGCCTCTGAGGGCTGGTTTCTGATGTCGCACTAAGCATGATAAGAATGCCATTGACGTCAGCAGAGTCATCATTTGTGAGAATGGCACTCCTGCTCTTAAAACCACACCAAGCAATTGCATTGCTTTGGAAAAAAAAAAGAAAGAAAAAAAGCTTACTGTGAGGAGGGAAATGAGAACACCGGCTGCAGCTGAACTCATGTTTTTCTGTTCACATGTATGTGTCCCTGTACATTGAAATTTACTGTTAGGGAAGAGCTCGAGAGGGTATAAAAATTAGCTAAGAAATAACAGACCTGTGTATGACAATGATACATAATACTATAACCAATATCACGTACAAGAACAAGACAAATACATCTACCACTGCAGAGGGGTATGTGGGGCAAATAAACACTGGCGGAATCTACTCTATCACTCAGACATCTATCAGATAACCATTATTTTTTTTCCTGACTTTTGTCACTAACCTCATATCAGGTATTAAGAATATTTTGTTGCATTGATTCTACTTCGTTTTTAATAAAACATACAAATAATATTCTGGATTTAACACTGAGATCCCTTATGGTTCTAATAAATGATGTTAACCGCATCATAGATCCCTATGGTTCTACAAGTTTGGTATAGTAGGGTACCAGAATTTACATCAGGAATACGGAAAGTCAAATATGAGTACAATGGGTTTAAAGGATTATTCCCATATCTTAACTTCCAAGCTAAGAGACTGGAATGACCCAAAATGAAAAGAAAGGTGGTCGTGCATGTGTGGCACTCTCTATTATGTTGTATGGGAGTTCCAAATATAGCTGAACGGCATGTGCAGCTGGAGTAGGAACTCCCATTTTCCCATTGAAATGAATGGAGAGTGCTGCCGAAGCACAACATCCTTTCCATTCTGGAGGCTTTTGGGGGCTTGTTCTTAAGATAGGTTCGAGTTCCAGAGTTGGGACTCGCAGGTGTAAACGTTTATGATATATCCTATTAATATTCTATAAATGTCTGAGATGGGAACACCCCATTTAAGGAATTTTCCAGGACATTTTATTTACTGCACTTATTTATTTTTGTATCATACGTTACCTTTCCAATATATTGCTTTAAAATTAGGCCACTAGCCACCTTTAGAAAGATAGTAGTCACTAAGTCACCAGAGCTCAGTGTACACTGTATTTTATTTTCAGTGGGTGTACAGGGCACAATATTTAATACAATTACACTGAACTTTTTGTTACTCAAAAGACTAAAAACAACCCTTTGATGTTATAGACGTGACAATTTTCCGATTAATCTACAATTGTCCAGTCATTTGCAGAGTTCCTGAACACCTCACAGAAAAAAGAGATAATAATAGGAATATAGAAAACCGTCTCACAGATCAAAAGAAAAATTCCTAAAACAATAATCTTTAATAGATATGCATTAAAATAATTATCCTTTATATATAAAAATGGCCTCACACATATAGCCACTATACAAATATGCAACTGTATATGTATAAAGCACCCGGTGTATATCAGTACCTAAATACAAAAGCAAGTGGACAATGTCTAGCTAATCACAGCAAAAAAGACATTGTACCAAATACCTATTAGCAGGGAGAAGTGCCCCTATAAGAGGGAGGAAAATGTGGTCAAAAAACTCACGGTTCTGAAGACCTTGTCACAGTAGACTCCGTTGCCCGATTGGACCAGTATATACCATATAATAGAAAAAGCATTATCGCTATCACTATACTAGTCCTATCCAGATAGAGCACTCGCCCCGAAAAGGGCGACCCCACCTCTCGGCGACTCACCCTAACTAACTAAATTATACAGTAACATACATAAAGAACACAGACATAAGTCCCGACGCGTTTCCCCAAGATATGGTTCATCAGGGGATAATAATTATACATCTGTGATGAGAGATGCAACGGGCAACGGAGTCTACTGTGACAAGGTCTTCAGAACCGTGAGTTTTTGACCACATTTTTGACCACATTTTCCTCCCTCTTATAGGGGCGCTTCTCCCTGCTAATAGGTATTTGGTACAATGTCTTTTTTGCTGTGATTAGCTAGACATTGTCCACTTGCTTTTGTAATTAGGTACTGATATACACCGGGTACTTTATACATATACAGTTGCATATTTGTATAGTGGCTATATGTGTGAGGCCATTTTTATATATAAAGGATAATTATTTTAATGCATATCTATTAAAGATTATTGTTTTAGGAATTTTTCCTTTGATCTGTGAGAGAGTTCCTGAACACACACAATAGGTGTGTGGGGATAGATAGATGTTCGGACGGATCCAGAGTGAAAAATGGGAAACCTCTGGTGGGCCCTTGAGCAAGGTGGACTTGGAGTAGTTTTTTTAACTGCACTTCTCTGTAGACTGTAAGCCCTCACGGGCAGGGCCCTCTCTCCCCCTGGACCAGTTGTTAGTTATTGTCACCTTTGTACTTGTTTGACCTATGTCAAGGACGCTCTAAAATAAATAATAATAATATACAGCGTCAGAAGAGGCAAAAAAGAGAGAAAGATATTCAAAAAGCAAGGTGCAGAGTATATGAGGCATGTACAGTCATTTACAGTAGCTGTAGGGTGGGCCCCTAAAATAAACTCCACAGGTGGACCCAGAAACATCTCCCATACTCTGAAACCTACTACCACAGCACCTCAATCTCTCCTACACCTTCAGGACTGCCTGCTATAACCCTGCTGTCATTACACCATAATACACAAAGCTCCGTCCCTCACCTTCTGTCTCATTCCTCCTAACTTGTAAATTGTAAGCCTTTGCGGGCAGAGTCTTCTCTTCTTCTCAACAACTCATCAGTTGTTATTTAGTATTATTATTGTACTGTTTGATCTTATGGTGTGTATATAAACCCCCCTTCAAATGTAAAGTGCCCTAGAATTATATATATATGTATATAATATAATATATATAATGTAAAATATATTAATATATATATAATATATATATATATAATATATAATATCATGCTCATACATACATACATATACATACATACATACATACATACACACACATACATACATACAACACACACACACACACACACACACACACACACACACACACACAACACACACACACACACACGGATAGGTAGACAAACACCATGGCTACAAGGATTGCTTTTTATGTGAAAGATCTTGTAACAACAAGTCACTTTGCAATATATGATTAAGCTGATTAACAGTGTCCTACCTATTCTGAGGTATCCCCTCTTGTATGGGCTGCATCAGCCCCTCAGGTCACTATAGCTACAGAACTGTTTGATCTATCCTGATAGGCTGCCAGTACTGGTTGCTATAGCTACAGACCTAGCTTCTACTGCAGCCTAGTAGAAGCCAGTAAACACGCCCCTGAATTCAAAATGAAACCAAGAAAACACTACTGAGGTAAGATGAATCAATGTAGTGAGACAACCCCTTTAAGTCTTCCTCATGACAGGTATGACATATACAAATCTATAGACTGCTATGGCCTATGCTGTACTACAGTGGTCCCTTAAGTTATAATATGGGTTCCAGAGCGACAATTGTAAATTGAAACTATTGTTTCTTTAAACAGAATTCTATAGAAAACTATAATTGGCTGTGAACCAAAAAATGTCAATTTGATGTAATGCAAAAGGACGATTAAAGAAAATTAAGCGGATAGCTAAAGCAACAGTAAGAGTAACAATAACTTAAAAATAACAGTAAGAAAGAACTGCTGAAAGCTGGAAATCACTTTTTATATTGACGATAGACGTTTTATCAAGATCATGTACTTTATACATAATGTGTCTGTACTGCACTGTACTGTAGAGAGGCGCTACTAGACCGCCAATCACTGCATACACTTCACTAATACAGAGGTTTTACAAGTAATATGTACTTGATAATTGATTGGATCTTCCATCAGTCACATGAGCCGCAGATTAGTGTCTGTGACATTGTGATGGTGAGTGTGGGTACAAGATACAAAGGACCATTGTGTGGTGAAAATATTGTATCCTGAGACCATTGTAACTTGAGGGACCACTATATGCTATACCGTACCTACTGTATAATTTTGTATAGAAGCATTGGGGACTTTTGCTCATTGATTTATTCAGTATTCAATAATAATAAAAAAAACAACAATAACGACATGTTCCAATGAAAGCCATATTCAGGATACATGCATTTTGGGAAAAATACAGTGACTTGTGGCAGCATCAATCTCTGGTGCCTACAGATCCATATGGACCTGTGTGCTGCCCTGGGTCCTGCATGTGACAATATTGTGTGCATAGAAGAATAGCGTTCTTTGTTAGTGAGTTCCACACTGTCGGCCCCTTTCCCAGTACTAGACTCCAGAAATTGTCATATACACTAGTGCTTGTTGTTCCAAGTATTTTAACAGCAATACAAATGCACTCTGTTCTGGTTCTGGAAAAACTGGGGGATAGCTCATAAAGCTATAAGCCTTCCTAAACTTCTGAAGGGCAAATATGTTTAATTTTATATGGTTATACATTGTATCTTCTCCAATTACTTCATAACAAGATAGCAGGGAAATCCTCCAGTGGGTCCCTGGGCTTTGGACTGCTTTTTAGAAAGAAAGTAGCTAAAGAGAGGCAAAAAGAAAGAGACAGTGTAAAAGTCATGTGCAGAATATGCAATCATGTACAGTAGCTGTAGGGTGGGCCCCAAGAATCAACTTCACTGGTGGGCCTCAGATATCAACTGCACTGGTGGACCCCAAGAATCAACTCCATGCGTGGACCCCAAAAATCAAGTTCACTGTTCCCCATGCAACTCAGTCCAACACTGATTACAAGGAAGGTTTGCCTTTCAGGATTCTGGAAAAGTTGGGTGCTAATCTAGTGTTATCAAAAAGGCAAATTATCCAGCTCACTATTCTGTGAGGAGGAGGTTACACGGAAAAACTCTCTGCAAATGCTGCAGTAGCTCAGACCCAAGGAAAGCACCTAGCATTCCTCCAAATATAAAATCACACTATATTCACTCCATTAAAATGTGACCTCCAAAATAGCCAGACACCTGACAATCGTGGCGACGATTTATAACTAGTACGTTTGAAACGTGTCAGCAGCTGTCTGACTATTGGGGATGTCACATTTTAATGGAATAAATAAAGTGTGATTTTATATTTGGAGGAATGCTGGATCCTTTTCTTGAAATACCCATGTTACTAAATCCTCTTTAAAACTCAACATTTATTAATCAAAAATAAGAGAAAACTTGGACAATCAAAGAACAGAACTAATGAAAAGGCCTGACTCGGAGAATAAGGTTGACCCTACACTGTCACCTTAGCAGAGAAAACCACCCCGTTAGGACGACCGCACAAAGCTATTGCCTAACTGACCCAATCCTATCCAATTAAATAGTAAAAGGGACAGATGGATAACGTGCAGTTTACAAAGATATACAATACCCAATATATGCTTAGAGAAATGACCAGAAGTAACTATCCAAAAAGTAGATGCTATTAATAGATGTTACTATACCCCGACAAAAATCCCCAGATGCGTTTCGTCCATATATACCATGGACTCTTCAGTGGGATAATATACTTAACTTATTTCTTTTTTAGGTCAAAAGTAGGTAGTTTTACCTACCATATAGAGCATCTACTCACTGATCTGGTACACAAACCAGGAAAGGTATGCTGGACATAAGGGCAGGAACGGTGCTCCTGACCGGGTCTATAAAACCCTTAAAGGGGTTGTCTCACTATACTGATTAATCTTACCTCAGTCCTGTTTTCTTGGTTTCATTTTGAATTCAGGGGCATGATTACTGGCCTCCACTAGACTGCAGTAGTAGCCAGGTCTGAAGCTATAGCAACCAGTGCCGACAGCCTACCAGGAGAGACTGAACAGGTCTGTAGCTATAGTAACCAGTGTTGGCAGCCTATCAGGAGAGATCAAGCAGGTCTGTGGCTATAGCAATCTGAGGAGCTGATGCAGCCCATACAAGAGGGGATATCTAGGAATAGGTAGACACATAATGCAAAGTTACTTGTTTTTGCAAGATCTTTAACATAAAAAGCAATCCTTGTAGAGAGACATCCACTTGAATGCTAAGGTGGTAGTCCTTGGTGGTAGATCCTTTTCTTGTTTCGCAATCTCTACTTTTACAGTATTGACTGCCATTTCCAAATAGCACTTTAGACAGGTATAACTGATAACTATGCACTCCTCCTAATCATTGCACCATAGTTTACTTGCCCATCTGAAGTCTAAAACAATTGTGTTGCAATGCAAAAAAAAGAATCCACCCCATGCAGAGATGTGTTTATGAATCATTATACTTTAAAAACAGTAATGTAATATAGGATAAATACAAAGTACAACATGAAATACAGTTAACCATACAAAGTCATTTACTGGATCTGGCAGCAGAGGAAGGTGACAGACTGGGAAATTCAGCGAGCGGCAGGCGATATTTGGGACTGGAAGTTCATCTGAAATCAGTCCGGTATATTAAGCCGTGAATCATTTTCCAGGGCGTGAATGGAAAGTCCCTCTCTGTAAACATCATGGCCCTGTGTTTGATTATGGATCTGTGTGGGGGCTGGATTCCGGTAGATTTAGTTCTGTTACATTTTGCCAGATCTGCAGTCTTGTTGTGATTTGCTCAGTATGTATATTATTTTTAGCCTAGACGCAGTCTAGACGCAGAGGATGATTGCTGCACACAGAAAGGTATGGGAGAAATAAAGTTGCAACAATACATACAAAAGTGTCATATGCAGTAAATATATGAAATATAATGGTAACATTTTTTTTATAGAATTATAAAAAAAAAAAAAAAAATTCCAAATATAAGTAGACCTCTAGAATCTCCCTCTTTTGAAGGGACAATTCCTATTTTCAACCCAAATTCCCCTGTCCCTCTTTTTGACTTGATAAAGTTTCATTAATAAATTTACTAGTTTACCGGGGAAAAAAAGCATCTCTGCGGTTTCTAACAGCATATTAGGCTACAGTTTAAATATATGTTAATTTGTTTCTATTAACATAATAATGTTTAGGTTTTGATGATTTTTTTTATTAATTTGTAAATGAAAACCTACTGAAATAGACACATGAGAAAAGAGATTTTTCTCACTGAACCAGAAGTGTCCTTTTTTGATCATCTACAAAGTTAACATATGACATAAGTTTCATAGCATTTTCTGGTGTGAAAGTGGTGCACTTCTTAAAGGGGTTATAGTTTAAAATAAATGAGCGCTGCTGAGGCTGTGACAAAAATAAAAAAAACACATACTCCGCGCCCACCTCTGTTCTAGTGCTGCTACTGCCAGTACTCTCGCAAAGTCTTCAGTTTACTTCCAGTTATTAATTTGTCACTGCTGCAGCCACTAATTGGCTGCGGCGGTCACATGCCATTGCTGTCGTCACTGCTGTCCACTTTCAAACAGTGATGTCAGCCACTTGCATGTGACCACTGAAGTCACTGAATGGCTGCAGCAGTGATAACCTGACTGCAAGATCCAAATGTAAACAGAAAACCCCACGAGAGTATTGGGATTGCTGGAACTAGGGTAAGTAGGGAGGTAAGTATGTATTTTTTTATTATGTGGCAATAATTTATTTAAAAATTTACACCTGGATAATCTCTTTAACTTCTCCTCTATTATTCTTTGTGATATCACCCATAAGTCTCATGAACATGTCTGTATTAAAGTCACATGTATTACAGATCCTTGAAGGGGGTGCTCAGGATCTTAAAAACATGGCATATCGGAAATCACATCATACCTGCTTATGGATTGTGTCTGGTATTGCAGCTTAGCTTCACTGAGATAAATGGTCTTGAGCTGCAATAACACACACAACCTGTTGACAGGTGTGGTGCTGTTTTTAAAAGAATGCAGCTTTTTTTCTAATTTATTTATTTCTTGTTTTAAGTCATTTCTATGTATGATGGATCTTGTGGTATGTTCAAATTTATGCATACAATCATTCTTTTTTTTTAAATCATATAAAGTATGTTTTCTGGATGATTTTAGAGCATCCTATGTTTTAAGACATGATGTATTATTATGTCCTTTATGTGGCGTTTTGGCTCCATTGCAAATCACAACCTATTTCTACTTAAACAGCATTAAGGGTGTTTTTTTTTTTTTTTAGTGATCTTTAATTAGAATACTGTATACTTTTGCAAAATACATTGCATTCGTTTTTGGTGTAGAATTTTCCTATTTCTCGACCATAATACAAATGCTCTTTATAACCTGTTTGGCAGTGAACAAAGCTTCACAAGAATCCAGGCTTTAGCCTCATAGTGCCAACAAAATAGTGTCATATAGTGCTATACAGGACTCCGTTGTTGGAATGGGGTACTTGGAGCCCACCAGAGATATTGATTCTTGGGGCCCAATAGTGGAGTTTCTTCAGGCTCACAAGTAGAGTTGATTCTTGGGGCCCACCAGTGGAGTTGTTTCTTGAGGCCCACCGGTTGAGTTGATTCTAGGGGCTCCCCAGTAGAGTTGATTCTTGGGGCCCACCAGTGGAGCTGTTTCTTGAGGCTCACCAGTGGAGTTGATTCTTGGGGCCCACCAGTGGAGTTGATTCTTGGGGCCCACCAGTGGAGTTGATTCTTGGGGCTCACCAGTGGAGTTGATTCTTGGGGCTCACCAATGGAGTTGATTCTTGGGGTTCACCAGTGGAGTTGATTCTTGGGGATCATTTTACAGCTACATGATTGACCATACTACACGAGACCCTTACTTTCTCCCTCTCTTTCTCTGCCTTAAACCCTGAAAAGCAGCATCAAATCTGCTATTCTCAGTGGTACACCTTGCCTATAGAACCACCATGCCCAGGGGCCCACTGGGGGTTTTCCCCACTCCTTGGTGGGCAAGTTTAAGCCTGTTCAAATAGCAACTCTGTTTAATGTATAAACAATACCAACAGGACTGCCTGGCTGGAAGTTTAGAGAAGGTGATGTGGGATGGTGGAGCTCCCAGTACCATTAATTATGCTCCCTATATAAAAAAAACAGTGTTTTTTTCCAGTAACGAGACATTAATGAATTTCTATATTAGTTAAAAAAAAAATACAAGATTCCCGAAAATACTAATATTGCAAATCTATTATGAGAAATGCAGGAGCCCAGCTGTCAACTGTGTATAAGCAAGCTTATAGTTGTCCACAGAAATTGACAATAAGGCAGTGCCTAAGTCTGTGGCTAGAAGAGACCCATGACCACTAAATTAAGTGTATCATATCTGTAGCTAAAGCTTTACATGGTTGGTAAGGAATTCAGGAACTTAGTGCTCCGGAGCCAAGATTATACTTGATCCCCCATGTTCAATTTTAGTTATCCTACGTATTTATATGGAAAAGTTTACTTTCTAACCCAATATACTTTTATAAACCAAATAATTAATCCAGAAGAGTGTTCAGATCACGTTAGTAATCTCCACTTCGTGTGCATGCAAAGACAAGCATCTGTGGTACAATTTAGCGTATTCAGAGGACATCCTGATCCAGATTAAGTCCAACAGTGTAATTTTGGCATCCATAAGGTTAGTATACAGCTCTATAACGCCAAAAATAATGTATGGAATAACATACAGAACACTATACAGTAAAAAAAACCAAAGAATATTGTATGATAACAGACAGATAACACAACATCACTCTACAAACAGCAAGATAATGTATATAATAGTTATTTTAAGTGCATTACTGCTACATCTAGTGTGCATTAAAATTCAAGGTTCCTATTGCACACTTTGATCAAACTGTAAGAAACCAATAAACTTGCAAGGTGACCTCAGATAGGACCGTATTTCTAAACAGGCTTGCCTCTCTTCGTGCCCAAACCAGACTTTTAGGATAAATCGGGTCCATCTATTCTCTGTTCTGGTTAAGACCTGTCATAGTATGTGTTTTTGTTTTTCAAAACGGGTCCTATGGATGACATGTCCCACTATATGCTGCAGCCCTATAACCAAGATGCACACGTAGCTTTTACCCGCACAAATTATCTGAGCACCATATTACCAGCAGAAGTTATTTGGATAATACAGAAGACCAACTAAAACGCAATTAGTTCCATGTACTTGTACTCTGGATGCCAGAAGTTGAATACAAATGTCATCTGCTAGTAGGCATCACCACAGCCAGGAGCGTAGCTATATTGGGTGCAGAGGTAGCAGTCACTACTAGATCTGAGCCTAGGTGGGCCAAAGGCCACAAAAGAAAACATCAGTATTATAAACGGCATATGGTAAGTGGGGGCCCTTTTATAGACTTTGCATTGGGGCCCAGGAGTTTTAAAAGGGTTTTCTCATTACATGAAATGGTCTTCAGAATAAGGGGACAGTAAAAACAAGCAACTTTGCAATTGGATGTCATTTGCAAAGCTGTCTTGTTTTCACAGAATCCCTTATCTTCGTTTTCGGTAAACTCTGTTTCCCAGTGCCGGTTGGATTCCTCCTCCTTACATTTCATTGGCTGACGGCTCTGCTAATTTACATTCTGTCTGGCCCCCGGTCGTATTCATGGGAGCTCGAATTCCTGCCTCTCTCACTCAGAATAAGGGTCCGTCAGCATTTCACTCTGCACAGCCGGCAGCTGCACAGTGACCCTGCAGCCGCTTCTACAATCAGAAAACAGCAGAATTGTGCTCGGTGTCTAAAGCTGCTGAGTGGACGCATAGAAAGGAAACAGATCTGTGCTGCTCTGGATTAGTTCATAGAAGACTGGATTTAACTGTAACAAACCTCCTGCTGTGAGAAAAGAGAACAGTGCTCTGAGTTCATAGAAGACTGTCTACACTGAATGCAGGGCTGTGCTATGTAAATAAACAGTTCTTACAAAATAAGACTACATAGGGAGAGGAACAGTGACATGTGGACTCAGACGGAGAGGTGGAGGGAAGAGCAGGAATTTGCTATCCCCTCCCACTGATCTCAAACAAACACACTGACTCGGGAGCGAACATGAACAGTGAAGGGGGAGACCATGTCATCCCTCTTCAGTTAACAAACACCCAGCTGGGAGGGGAAGAAACGCTCCAGGATTTGAGGAGCTGAGAAACTGAAAATACAATGAAACACACAAACTAATGAAGCGATACATCCCATTTACACATCTGAACACAAACCCTTTGTACATTCCACTAATGTAATACAGGCCTTAATGTTTTTCACCAATAAAGGGCTTGTCCATCTCCTATAAAAATACCAGTACCTCCTGGGACCACAGTAAAATAAAAAAATAAAAACGACTTATACTCGCCTTCCTCTGTTCCCCAATACCAGCACAGCATCTCCCAGGTCTTCTGTATTCATTCTGTCACTTCTGAACAGGGACGTCGCCTGCAGATGCTGATTGGTTGTAGCAGTCACATGCCTCTAATATATATCACCTTTCATTTGTAGTGGTAACATCCCCATTCAAAGGTGGATGAATGAAAACAGAAGACTACAGACTAGAGTTGTTTTTTTATTTTACTAGTGCCATAGGAGCTACTGGTATTATTTTTAAAGGAAGTGTACCCACTTTTCAATTCCAAATTTTATAATTAAGTGAGGTAATTGTTAATAATGCATCCCCAGAATATACTGTACAAGCTTGAGTTGCTATCCTCAATGGATACAAAGATGTCACAAAACTGGAGTTCCATAAACTTGTCTTTTGAGGGTTAGTTTGGAATTTGCGAGGTGTTGTGTAGGCATGCAAAACCTCGACAGCACATGCATGGTGGAAAGTCTGCATCCCTCATGGAACACTAACCTAATTTGCCAGTTATGCACAATCAGCTAAGGTCACCGGAGGAGCTATTTTGGTTTTACAAAGTTCATCCAAGCTTTTTAGATGCGTTCGAGACAGAGTATCCCCTTACCCAAGTGCTTGGAAACACAGGACAAATAACCATTGCAACCCTTAACTCAAGGAATCAGGGCTGTGACGCGGCCATTTTTTTTTCTTCTGCAGCCACGTTACCATAGATACGATGTAATAGAGAACTCGGTCAGTTCCAGGGAATGCTGAACCCGTGTTGAACAGTGGTGACAGTAGCTATAACATGCATCCCTCCTGACAGCATAAATCCACATCACAGCATTATAGTCATAGCTAATAGGAAACAGGAGATTCGCAAAAGTGTCATCTGTTTAAGCACTGTGCCGAGTCCGGGCCTCGGTGGCATGTCTTTTTATTTGCTGATTCGTTTTTTTTTTTTTTTTTTCTTTGCTGCAAGATTGTTTCTGAAAGCATATCACTGCCAAAAATGTAGACAGTGAATGAAGTATTAGATCTATTTCCACACCTCCGTCTATTACATTCCACTAAAATTGCTAGTAAATACAGTGTACATTCTTTTAAAACCTTAGCTCATTCTTACTTTGGAAAGCTGATTCATAAAGGAATATGACTGCTTAAAGGGGTTGTCTCACTACATTGATTCATCTTATCTCAGTCCTGTTTTATTGGTTTCATTTTGAATTCAGGTGAGTGTTTATTCGCTTCTACTAGGCTTCTAGAAGGTCTGTAAAAACCAGTGCTGGTAGCCTATCAGGAGAGATTTAACAGGTCTGTAGCTATAGCGACCTGAGGAGCTGATGCAGCCCATACAAGAGGGGATATCTAGGAATAGGTAGGACACTGTTAATACAGTGGTGGCCAAAAGTATTGGCACCCCTGCAATTCTTGCAGATAATACTCTGCAATCACAAATACTTTTACAAATACAATACTTTTGGCCACCACTGTATATTGCAAAGTGACTTGTTTTTGCAAGATCTTTAACATAAAAAGCAATCCTTGTAGTGAGACAACCCCTTCAAGCCATATAGTATAGTAGATAAGGTTGGAAAAAGATCATCAAGTCTAATCTATAATCCTACAGTGTTGATCCAGGGAAAGGGAAAATCCCATCATATGGATGCCAAATGTCTGACACGAGAGGAGAGATTCTTTCCAGACTACAAATATGGCAATCAGAATAATACCTGGATCAAAGTCTAATTTAAAAGTTATCTAGTAATCATAACCTGTAACATTATATTTATCAAGAAAGGCATCTAAGCCCCTCTTTAATTTATTTAATGAATCCACCATCACAACCTTGTGTGGCGGTGAGGGCCATAGTCTCACTGCTCTTATAATTGCCTAAGGATCTGAAATGGCACCATTGCCTAGTCATCCCTTGACGTGAAAGATATCACACTATGTTTAACGTCCCATGATGTGGAAGGTGTCGCACTATATCAAATGTTCAATAATGTGGAAGGTGTCGCACTATACCAAACTTGCCAACATTCCCAAATTTGGTGGGACAATCCATTGGACTGTACTGCTAACAACTGTTTAATGAAAAATGGCATTCCTGGGTGTGACATTCAAACCTTAAAAAGTCTAATAATTTGGGATTTACATGTTGGTTGGTATACTATAATTATTGGGACTTATCGCACAACACGATGCGTTATTTTTTCCATTAAAATAAGTAAAACTATAGTGAAAACTTTCTAGTTAATGGGTTGTACCGGGCATCAATGGCGTCCTATAAAAGAACAAAAAAGACCCACACAGAATAACAATGGTGATATGAATTGGGTCTTAGTTATTCTAAAGACCATTGTAGTTAACAGTCAATATGGAAACCACAATAAGTGACCTCTCTTGACCATCACGCTGGACACCACAGTGATTGTCACGTTCTAAGATATGGGAGGATTTAAATACAGATTACACCCCTTGACAGAATTCGTCAACATGCTAGCTCAGTGGTTAACACTTGTCTTACAGCGTTGGGGTCCTGAGTTTAAATCTCACCAAGAACAATATCTATAAGGCATTTGTAGAATCTACCCATATTTGGATGGGTTTCCTTCAGGTACACTTTAAATCACATGTAAGAGACATTTAGTCAGTTGAGAAAAGAAGCATTGACTTCCGAAACCAGTTCCATGGATCATTAAAGAAGTTATTGAGAATATGGACGATTACTGATCTGATGTACTAACGTACTACCAAGTTTTTATAATGCTCTATTTGCCGTATAGCATGATTATAAAGTGTACAAATACAGTTATGATTGAAAATAAGTAAAAATTGAAAATAATAGTTCATGCCTACGTGCATCGTTTGCTTTCCTCCAGTTTACCTCACACTCCAGAAACATACTGATAGGATTATCCTAAATTTAGACTGTGAGCCCCAACGGGGGCAGGGACCCAGGTGAATAAAGACAATCTCTGTACAGGACTGTGGAATATAACAGTGCTAAATCAATAAATAAAATAGATAATAGCCTTGGCAATGATCATGGGTTTGTATTTTGTGTCCTATTCACTTGCTACAGAAAACATCTGTGCAGATTAATGAATGATCAGCAGATTTTAAAATGCTCATGTTGTTCATACTTATTATGGGTCTGAATCCTGCATTGTAAAGTTACTATTACCTCCATTGTATTACAATAAATGTAATAGGCATGCCCAGTGTCGGACTGGTGTCCTAGAGTCCACATGTGGAATTGATTCAAGGGCCCACCAGTTGAGCTGTTTCTGGGCCCACCCATGGAGTTTGTTTTAGGGGCCCACCCTACAGCTACTGTTCAGTGTACATGTCTTCTATACGCTGTCTATTGCTTTTTGCCTCGCTTTCACTGCTTTTCTGCCTCTTTCAAGGATGTACTGTATATGCAGTTAACTCCAGGTCTGCCATCCTCAGGGGCCCATTGGTGGTTTTCCCTATTTCCGTGTGGGCCAGCCCAAGCCTGGGGATGCCTATGGATGTCTACTAAGGGTTATCATCAAAATTATCTCAGTGTTTGAACATAGCCCAAAAGCTAGTATGTACTGTTCTGAATCCTTACCTATGAAGTGATATGGGAGTTAGGGATTTGTCACTGTTGTAAATTGCTAGGTGGATTTGCTTTATAGAAGTCCTCATTAACCTTTCTGAAAAATATACCGATCCCCATGTTAGTTCTCACGCAACTTTCCCAGACACAAATCTAACATATAAATAAAAGTCTAATTTCAACAACCCAACAATAGAGGACAGCTAAAGACCTGAAGATTTATAAGGTATATTTATTTAGTGGATGTTTACCTTATTTTTCTACTTCTTTTTCATAAGTGCATGGTGAATATGGGACATTTGTACATAATTTCAGGAATATACAGTGAAATAAACTGCATTTATACTTATGTTACGTAATATAATAACAATATTCCTGTATAACTACAGCTCATATTTACAGCATCTCACAAAATGAAGTATACCCCTCACATTTTTGCAAATATTGTATTATATCTTTTCATGGGATAACACTGAAAATATGACATTTTGCCAAAATATAAAGTAATCAGTGTACATCTTGTATAACAGCGTAAATTTGGTGTGCCCTGCAAATAATTCAACACACAGCCATCAATATCTAAACCACTGGCAACAAAAATGGGTACACCCCTAAGTGAAAATGGATAAATTGTGCCCAATTTGCCTTTTTCCCTCCATAGTGTCATGTGACTCGTTAGTGTTACAAGGTTAGTGTGAATGGGGAGCAGGTGTGTTAAATTTGGTGTTATCGCTCTCACACTCTCTCTTACTGGTCACTGGAGGTTCAACATGGCACTTCATGGCAAATAACTCTCTGTGGATCTGAAAAAAAGAATTTTTGCTGTACACAAAGATGTCCTAGGTTATAATAAGATTGTAAACAGCCTGAAACTGAGCTGCAGCACGGTGGCCAAGACCATACAGTGGTTTAACAAGACAGGGTCCACTCAGAACAGGCCTTCCCATGGTCGACCAAAGAAGTTGAGTGCATGTGCTCAGCGTCATATACTGAGTTTGTCTTTTTAAAATAGATTTATGAGTGCTGCCAGCATTGCTGCAGAAGTTAAAAGGGTGGGGGTTCAGCCTGGCGGTGCTCAGACTATACACCGCATTACATTGGTCTGCTTGGCTGTCGTCCCCAAGGGAAGTCTCTTCTAAAGACGATTCTCAAGAAAGCACGCAAACAGTTTGCTGAAGACAAGCAGACTAAGGACATGGATTACTGGAATCATGTCCTGTGGTCTGGTGAGACCAAGATAAACTTATTAGGTTCAGATGGTGTCAAGCATGTGTGGCAGCAATCAGGTCAGGGCACAATTTGTCCATTTTCACTTAGGGGTGTACTCACTTTTGTTGCCAGAAGTTTTTGACATTGATGGCTGTGTGTTGAGTTATTTGGAGGGCACACCGAATTTACACTATTATACAAGATGTACATTGATTACTTTACATTGTATCGAAGTGTCATATCTTCAGTGTTGTCCCATGAAAAAATATAATACAATATTTACAAAAATGTGAGTGGTGTATTCACTTTTGTGAGATACTATAGGATTCACTTTTTGATTCCTATTGGGAATATGGGTGAAAGTATGGCCAATTTTTGCCCAAATTCAATTTCTATAGATCCCTATGAATATCAGTAGAAGTCTGTGAAGAGAATGAAATCTTATGAAATGGACCAATGGTCCTCAGTGGTTTCATTATAGGGCATAGGCTCCTTGAAAAACCATTACTCCTTTAAAAAAAAGAAATGAATAAATGTGTAATAAATATAAAGTTTTGAGAAAAAAAATATATAGATAACAGATCTATGTCAACGTGAGTGAGGGTGAGAGACCAAGGTCCTTATAAAAAACCTGGATTATAATCTTAACACATCTAGGTTCAATCAGAAATCTTAATATTTAAAACAAGACTTCACCCTTCTTTATATAAATGGATATTTATTTTTCAATCTTCAAAGGTATATAACATAACATTACAAGTTACAGAACATAAAATACATTACCAAATATGCATTCTTTACCCTTGAGTGTGTGTTGAATGTAGAATAGGAACCCTTTCACCCATATACAAGAGATTGGCCTTCAGTGGCTTCCCTCATGGCCCGCACATGGCACCGCATGGTCTGATCTTCTCCAAGGTCTGTTGGCTCCGCCCCCGGGTTCCACCCTTGGCTTCCCCACACCCCACTTATATACCTTTCTCCGTGTGGGTGTGACTCTCAGTTGGCTGAGGCATTACTACAAGACCATTTGTGGAATACAGCTAAATATACCAGGCTCAGCCTCCATTACAACTCCACCTTCTGATGTCATTGGCCCTATACCAGTTTTGACCAGCTCTTCACCAACCTTCTAATTTAGCAATGCAAGCAACTTTATTTATACCTATGAATGCCTGTGTGCTCGTGTATATTTTATATTCATCATTTTGAGCATATATTATAATTACTGTACATTCTACTGTCGAAATGCCTTTTAACAAAATGGAACAACAGGATCAGGAGGATAATAAAATCTGGTGTAAGTCTCTGCAATTTTTTGTAGTGCCGCCGTGCCACTATGCCAGAGCCAGGCTCAGTGCTTACCTTAAAGTCTGCCACATTGTCTCTTCGACATAGCCATTCTATGTTTTCACCATCAAATTGCCAGTCACAGGGCTTGTCAAATTCCCAAACTGTAAAACTGTTCCCCAAAACAGAATTAGCCTGCAACAGTTCCGCTGTAATAGGGTTGGCCTGTGTCAGAAGCGCCTTAACTGTGCCAGCTTGTAATAATGCTCCGATAGCTTGCTACAAAGCCCAGATAACAGGGGCATCCTGAAACAGTAACCCCATACTGTAGCCTATTTGTAATAACACTGACCTGGAGGTGACACACTGGACCTGTGAAACATACTCCTAAGGGTACATGCATGCTCAGAAACTACAGTCTCAACTGACAAGATCATAGTTGCATCAAACATCAACAACACAATTATTGTGGAACTTATAGATGTTAAAGAGAAGGAGCCACGTAGATGGAAAATGTATACAGATGTGATAAGCAAACAAAGTGTTCCAGGTTCAGATCACCCAGGTGTTCAACATCTGGAACTGTGGTCGCCTGATTACGACCCTGTTTGTAATTACAGACTCCAATTATGTGGTCAACTGCAAAAACCAAAAGTTGTAGTTTGTGTAAATGCTGACATGATATATTATATCACCCAGAACAATCAAAAAAGCCCCTTAGAGGCTGCTGGCAAGTTAGGACATCCAGTCGATCTTGAATCTATGAAATTAGTTTATTTTATTGTGAATACAGGAAATCGTTAAGGAATGGCCATTGGAAACCAGATATGTTACTAGAATGGGAACAGTTTTACAGGATGAATGATATCTTATTTAGCATGTCAAATTTGAACCTTGATATGATTGAGATGATTGGTTGTGTTTGTATTGAAGTTAAAATTCCTGTATGTAAAGCTAAGCCAATACCATGAATTTTCTTTAAATGTGTTTTGTTGGACAATTCCAAACAGTAACATTAATTAACAATATTTGACAGAGCAATTATCAGTAATTACAAATGAAGCTTGAACATTGAAATATTGGAAGTGTCCACATTTTCATTCTTTTTTTATACAAACTAAAAACAAAAGTACGCAAGAAAATACAATACCAATAAAGTCTGTGATCTGGACCTTTCAACCAACATTTCTCGTGTCTTCTTTTCCAGTGTATGTCCCATCATGTTTTGCATGCTCAGATTAGACTCCTCTTATTTCTGTTGATGGGCCTTCTGGAAGCAAGTCCCGGTATATATCTTGGTTAGGCTACGCTTGATACCATGAATTTTGTTAAAACATAGTCCCAGTGTTTTAGTCACGTGACGTTGAGGGGAGAGGCTAGCTATTTCCTTCATCACTGCTGATACAGTACCATTAAAATCACTTACCAGCAAACTTCATTTTTTCAACTTGTTAGAAAAATATGAATTTATGGGCTATATGTAAGGATGGAGTCTTTGGTCTCTCGGACATGGTGCTTATTATTTAAGGAATTCTCCAGTTTAGAAAACCTAATTTTCATACACCCTTTTATAAAATGATCTGCTCATAGGTAAGGCTCCTCTGTTCAGGATCCACCGCTTATTGTCTTAATTAAGGATAATTACAAAGAGAGTCTCTCTTTCTGGAGGACCTAACCTGTCCTGCTGACAACTCATTGTCTGTGTAATGCTTCATTTCTTCTGTGGTGGGGAAATGGTATACTTACTGCCAGATTTCATTACAAATGATAGCGGGACAGCTTGTAATCAGCTTCTTGTCAAATGACCATTCTAACAAGTATGGGTTGTCAAAAATGCAGAATCCCTTTAATATCATATTATGTTTCAGAGTCTGCAGGCATGGATGTAATCAAGCATACCTTAGCAGAATGAGAACAATATATTTGAAGGGTTCTCTGTGATTGTTAAGCCAGGAGAATAAAGGAGGACCCTATGAGCGACCAAGTGACAGAGAAAATGCCACTTGAGACCTTGCATGGCTGTCAATGTCTACATCGGGAGAATAAACAGGTTAACTTAAAGGGGTTTTGGCACGAAGTGAATTTCTTACCTCTTTATCAGCTCAGGGGAGAATATAAACAAATTATGCTGAGTCATTGGGTGGGGGGTGAGCACAGAGCGAGGAATCGGGGATCGTCTCAAAAGTTTACTCAAATAATAACATTACAACAGTGGATTCTCTATACAGCAGACAGACTCTTACACTGCACTTTCTCCCCAGTCCCTTGCAAGCTCCTTCATGTTCCCTGTCATCAGATAAAAAGTGCAAACACGCAAGCACGGCCAGCTCCTGGTCGTGTCTAATGTAAACTTTTAAGTAACTAAGGGCATGTAAAGAAAGCTGTAGCTCTCACAGGCTTGACTTTTTGTAATCACATATATTTAGAAAAGTGATTAGATACCCGTTTTGGAAGATCCTACGTCAACATTACATCGTGGCAAAACCCCTTTAAGAGAAATAGTTATTTTGCATGATGGGACTATACAGCTCTCCCGTGCTTCAGATCCCCATGTTGTACTATTTCAGAGCCATCTTAGGGCCAACAGAATGTTATCCTGGACTACATACTATCTCAAACTCCCGGACATCTGTAGGAGCTTGATATCACTTCTATAGATAAATCCAGAAATTACAGTAATTTAGTTTCATCTGCAAAAGACCTAAATATCCAATAGAAGATGTAAATGTATTTTTTGAAGATTTTTTTTTCTTTTAATGCTTTTATTCTTGTCATTTTGTTGCATTTCAGACTACATTGGAACCTCCTGAATAAATGATAATATTCAATATACTTAAAGATGCATGACTGCAAGATGACTTATTTTCCAGAATATAAAATTCCTGCCTTTAATAGGACAAGACTTTACATCCCATATCTAACTAAGGAAGAACAAGGCAGTGGAAAATACAGTGATTGATGAGGCAGTGGATTACACAAAATCATAGCTTTGTTTAAGAGCCACCTAAACACAGTGCATGAATAGTTTCTCGAAAATGTGAACGTGAGCTACAGTATGTACAAAGACGAAAAGATAGTAAATATAGTATATCAAACATGAAGCTCCAATGGGGAGTATTGATTCTGCAATATATCACTAAGTACATGCGGTAGGTTTTGATTTCTACATTGAATACTTATGGCTGTTCTGAAAACTTTATAAGAAGTTTATTACAGGAGTAAGCTGCTCAGTGATGGAAGAATGCAAATACCTCAAGCCATTCGATTTAGACTTTCACATGGCCACCTATGCAGACCATTTTTCTTGCACACGAGCTGTGGTTGTCAGGACTTCTGGGAAGCAGGAGACCTAACAAAGCCTCTTCCTGTCATATCAAAGATGTATGGAAAGACATTTAGCTCCTTTTCACTTGAACTTATCTTCACATACTAATAATTGAGAAAAAATAGCAAAATGAGCGGGAAATGTGTTATCAGCTAAGACAACTATGGGGAGCTCAAAGCTAGTTAGTCACAACTTCAATAATAACACTATATAATTGTAACCATATAAAGACAGACATAGATATCAATATGGACACTTATTTGACCTCATATATTTGATCCTTTCTGCCACTTAAAATAAATGGTCCCTCCTGTCACTTCAATATAAAAGTCCATCCAGCTCCCTAATATTCTATATTAAGCTTTCTTTTTTATTTAGGGCCCGCACTGGGCGTGATACATGGGGCCTTCTTTTTTTTTTTAAATAAATTATCCCCGCTACCCGATTATGCTCCCTCCTGCTATGTAAAATACTTTATTCCTACTGCTATACCAAATACACGGTGCTCCATGCTTCCTAAACTGTATTCCCCCCATTAAAATTTATTAGGTCCCTACATGCTATCTGATTAATGGTCCTTCCGTTTGTTAAATAAATATTTCTGCTACCTCAGATATATGTCCTCTGCTATGTAAAATAAATTTATTTTAGTATACAATATATGTATGCTTATAAATATATATCTTGCTATGTAAAATATAGTGATATTTCAGCATATTTAGATGTATGCTCTTTTTATAATAACATTCTGATAGATATATATCTTTCTATAATATATATATATATTCCCTCAAGATACCTCAATATATGATGCCGTCTCCTTGCGACCTCAGATATAAAGTTCTTTTAGCTATTTAAGAAACATGGTCCCTCCTGCTACCTAAGATATATGGTCCCTCGTGCCATCTAACGTGTTTGGTCCCTCCTGCTATGTAAAATATATGGTCCCTACAGCTATCTTAAATGTATGGCTCCTTCCCCTTCTTCAAATGGAACATTCTGCCACCTCAGATATATAGTCCTTCTGGCTACCTCAGATATAGATATATATATATATATATATATATATATATATATATATATATATATATATATATATATTCCCTCAAGATACCTCAATATATGATGCCGTCTCCTTGCTACCTCAGATATAAAGTTCTTTTAGCTATTTTAGAAACATGGTCCCTCCTGCTACCTAAGATATATGGTCCCTCGTGCCATCTAACGTGTTTGGTCCTTCCTGCTATGTCAAATATATGGTCCTACCTGCTGCTTAAGATACTATATATAACCTCTTTTTCTACTTCAGATAAATGTAATATTCTGCCACCTCAGATATATAGTCCTTTCTGATACCAAGGCCAAAACTAAGTTGTGCCTAAACTGCTTTGTTCATTAACCCCTCTCCATTCACCATCCACCTTATGATGTTTAGAACAAAGGGCCCCCCTGAGCAAAGTTGTCCCTGGCCAGGTTGTTATTCCGTCATATAACATTCGCAGATGTATGTTCTCTTTTTCTATCCTAGTTCTTGGATCGTCAATTTTTCCCCCCTTGAGCTGAATGACACATTTTGTAATTTAAAGGGGTTGTCTCACTACAATGATTGCTTTTTATGTTAAAGAGCTTGCAAAAACAAGTCACTTTGCAATATGTGTCCATTAACATTGTCCTACCTATTCCTAGATATCCCCTCTTGTATGGACTGCATTAGCTCCTCAGGTCACTATAGCTACAGACCTGTTTACTCTCTCCTGATAGGCTGCTAGCACTGATTGCTATAGCTACAGACCTGGCTTCTACTGCAGCCTAGTGGAAGCCAGTAAACACGGCCCTGAATTCACAATGAAACCAAGAAAACAGGACTGAGGTAAGATGAATCATTGTAGTGAGACAACCCCTTTAAGGAACTCTCATGTAACAAACCAACAAAATTATACATGAAAGCCAAGTAAAACAAAAGCAACATATTCAGTTTATTTTGCAGCTTGTTAAAATGAAATGAATCTTTGAAGCATTGGAGGCTATTTCTTCTTTAACTCTCATGTGCTGACCAGCTGTTGCCATGCTCTGGAGTGGTTTTAATTTGGGATGAATACTTACAGACATTATTTAGGTGGCTTCAGCCACTGTAAAGTGATTTATAAATGCTTCTAGATGTTTGTCAGTGGCAGAAAAGTGCATCTTGAGGCCATGGAATAAGTGAAGTGTAAATCCTGGTTACGACTGTCAGGTTGAGATCACTCGCCTAGTTTTATGGAAGCTCTGCAGAGGAAGCACATGCAGCACAACATAGGACTACTATGCTCTGGTCTTGAATAGGGTTAAGTGGCCTGCAGGCTGCTGACAGAGATCTGCATTTATGACCTGTAATCTATATTTCACTAGTATAGTATGCAACACAGGAATAGATTATAGTCACTGACATTGTTCCCCACAATCACTTGGAGAAAATCAACATGGGCACAAGACTACCTGATATTGTGAATGGCTCTATGAAGACCCGGAAACAGAATAGAACCACATACATATCATAGACCTGGCAACTATCATACCATATATCCAAAGCCTAAGTCCAGATATGGAGAATATTTTCCACTGTGGATTTCAGCATAAATCTGCTGCACATCTGCATACCTGAGTACAGCTGAACATACTGTACTTGTTCTTGGATTGCCCATAGAACAAAATGGAGGTTCATGCACAAGCGCAAATTGTTCTCCATTCTGAGACGACACTTTCATGAACCCGTTCCCTAGATAGATGCGGGTGCCAGAGGTTGAACCCGCAGCTATCAGGCTAACGATATACTGTCAAAGTGCATGTTGGATACACCCCTTTAATGTAGATTTTTAGTGGATCTTACCCTATGTATTGCAACGTGTGAAATCTGCAGTGAAAATCTACAACACTGCTACAGAAGAACGTGCATGCTGCAGACCTTTAAAGCCACGGCATGCTCTGGTTTCTGTTCTTTTTCCTGCCATGTGTAAATAGGGTTTTAAGAAAGCTATCTACATGTATTGAATTGTACATTTCTGTGGATTTGTGGTATAGAATCTGCACAGCAAATTGCATTAGTTCTGCAACACCTGAACCTCTAGGATAACTTTCAACAGTATCTGTTTAGAGAGTATTCCAAGCTACATGAAGCCTGTGATGTGCTCCATCATCACATGTAACCAAAAGAAACCTTTAACTCATCATCTAAATAGCAGGTGGAAGAGGACCCTGTACGAGCCACCATGGATTAGCCTTGAGGTGAATCACATGGCACTTTCACACCATGTACAGTGTCCAGTAATCCAATATAGTTGACATCTGCCATGATTATGTATGATCAAAAACCTTTACATGTAGCATTTTCCAATCTGGTGAACCCATGCTGGATAGCATATTGGATCATTCATAAATCTGGTGCAATGTCATATTTCTTCCTACGTGACACCAGTCTGGGAGCTGGGCAAAACACATGCAGCGTCTTGCATCCGGGATTTCTATCTGGAGTGACTCCAGGTTGCTGGATCATGCATGTGAACCTAGACTAAGCCTGGCAAAATAGCCCGTACTGCACTCCTAAGTCCTGGTCTCTTAACCAGCAGAATTTAAACATCCATCATAGATTCCACCTATGTACTTCCCAAAACTGTTTAAAAGTTTCTTTTGTTTTTTTTGTTAAAACTTAGTTCTATGTCAAAGTGCTGGAAAAGCATTAGTGCTACTGTACCTTCCATACTGTCTAGCACCAATTTCTTGACCGCAAGACTATATATAATGTTTTAACATTTCTAGTATGTAGTTTCATGTTTAGCTCAAATCCTATTTCTTAGCCTTCCATATATGTATGTATGGACAAATTATTAGGAAGGAACTAGGGAAATGTGCTGTGGCGCCCTCACCAGCTTGGGGTCCTCACAGTGTTGGACTAGGTAGCATGGGGCCCAGCAATGGACTTGATTCTTGTGTTCAATTCTAAAGCTGCTGCACATACTGCACATGACTCTTGCTTTCTACCTCTCTCTCTTCCTGAAAGTATTCTCAATAGACTGCCTTGCCCAAGGGCCCACCGGGAAGCTTTCCTCCTCTACTGTGGGCCAGTCAGAGCCAGGATCCTAGGATCCCTCCACCACTGCCAGGTCTATCTATCCATCTACACGTGTACACATTTAATTTTGCTTGGATTTTATTAAGGTCTCTAAATTAATACATTCTCACACCATCTGGTAAAAAAGTGTACATTTAAGATGGAAGGGCACATTTTTAATGAAAATGTGTGCCAATATACAGGCCTACATGCTTTACACCACATTTATTGTGCATTTTAGACATTTCTGCATGTTGTACACCAGATGGGGTTTAGCTTTGCTAAAAGGATCATGGCTCAATGGAAAGTGAGCGTGGCTTAACATGTGACACCAGGCACCATTTTTTTTTTTCCAGAATTGGTGATACAACCGAAGTCAACTAATAAAGTGTGTAAATTCAGACTGGACAGTCTGAACATGCGCCCTATTTATCAGCACTATGATAAATGTGGTGCATTTTAATACTGTCTAGTCTAAGTTTACACTAAGTGTTAGGCAGCACTGATAAATCCGTCCCATACTGTTTTTAACATAACGGCCTCTCGGCTTAAAACAACTTCCTGTATGTAATGGACAAACTAATGATTTCTATAGTTAGAAATTACTCCTGGACTGTTAGATACATAAGGGGGTGCTCTGTGCCGAGCAGTTTACTACATCTGTCATTTCTAGTTATACCAGTACTGTGTATACAGTTTAACTCCACTTGTGGTAGAGATAGAACTAGGGCAGCAAGCTATTTTTAAAGGAGTTCTCCAGTTTAGAAAACCCAAGTTCATAAAATTCTAAATTCATAATAAAGGACCAGGTTCCTCAGCGTGAAAACCGATTACAGAGTATTGCCTGCTCTGGAAGACCTGTGCTATCCTGCATTACACAGACAACCTAGTGATTTGAATGGACACTGTGCAATGCTTAAAGGGGTTTTGCCACAATCTCATTTCATACCTCCTGCATCCAGCTCTTCAGCTCTGTGTGCTCAGAAGGGGGGGTGTGGGATTTGTTTGAATTGCATATCATGTGACCCAGCAGGATGACATCACCAGGCCTTTCCTCTCTGTAGTCAAAGAAAGGTCTGTTTATGTAAAGCATTGTGAGTAGCTGAGAGGTAAAGTTTTTGCCTCCAGACACAAGGGTCCTAGGTTCAAATCCCTGCAGGAACCAAACCTGTGTTTTTTTTTCTCTTTATCAATGCACAGACCTCATTGCGGTTTCTTTTTTATTTATTTGCACTGTTTGACTAGTTACTAAGGAGGACTGAGGACGGGGGTAGAATGACAGCACCTGGGGTTTGAACACTCAGTAGCTGCCTGAGAGTAGAAGTGATGTCTGAGCATGTGCGACCAGGACTGAGGAGCTCTCTTCCCTGGTCGTATCCCCTGGAGAAGAACTGTAAACAATGGATCACTAAAGAAGCAGCTAAAACAAAAAGGGTGCAGAATTTTTAATAATAATGAATGATGAAAATGTTTGTTATTTCATTTGCAAGCTTCCCACGTTAATTTTACTTCGTGGCAAAACCCCTTTAATTTTCCTGTATTGGCACTGCAGACAAATTGAACACTTACTACCAGATCCCACTTAATTTACAGCTTATTTCTAGTGGGTCTCAGGACAGAGGGGGACGCTTCTAACCAGTAGGTATTGTCCAAAGTGGAGAGCCCTTTTAAGTATTTTGGCAGAGAGAAAGTAGCTCATTGCCCCTAAGGCCTCGTTCACACGGCTTATTTTGCCGCGGATTGGCGCCGTACTGCACGCCGGATTTGCGCTGCAGTATGGCGCCAATCCGCGGCAGCAATTACGGTAATCCACTTCTCTCATAGAGAACAGTGGAATCCGTCGCTCCTTCCCGCTCGGCGAATCCGCCGCGGGGGGAGAAAGTGACATGCACATTATTTACGGCGCGGACACGCCGTAAACAATGCATTGTCTATGGGGCCGGAGCCTAACTGTGACAACTAAAACTTTAGACACATCCCCTCCTCTAAATGGATGAGGGCATGTAGCAGCCATAATAATGAATAATATATACCCTATTTGGTCTTAGAAATGTCCATTCTATATGTTGCTAATTAGAGATCCATATACCTTGAAGTATACTGACTGGACTTCCCTGCTTCTTTTTCTTCTCATACTTTCTTCCATGATTAAAGGTTATCCAAATTTAACCTGACCCGCATGTAAGTAACCATGGCATAAAGGGACATGACTGACAAGCATGACCCCTCGTATTACATGTAAAACACATCTTGTTTGCTTTCATGCCACTATAAGCCTTCCAGTCTGTGCTACAATGCACAAGTGTATTATTACAGGTGCTGTTCCAGTGATCGACCAAACATGAGGACTTCAAATGGTTTCTTGAGGTTAGCTGGTAAATGTCACACTTGGCACTAATTGCTATAATGAAGCCTGTGATTTGCCAGATTAGTGCATGTGATTGCAGGCTGTTTTACCTCTGAAAAGTGAAAACAAATGAGAAACTCAAGGTCAGTAGTCCTCAAGACGCTCATTAAGGTTAGGATTTTTTATCACTTATTGGTCATCAGTCCTAAATAGTGCATTGGCTTTTAGCTACCTTCGGAGTGCGCAGAAACTTCCCTCTGAGCAGGTTAAGCGCAGACTACAATACGTTATAATATTAAGTGTTAACGAATATTAGATATTAATCATGGATAATGGTTTTTCATCTCCTTCATGGCCCTGGTCTCTAGATATTGACTACCCAGCCACTCTAGAACACCAGGGATGATATCACCAGCATCCAAACCACTCCAAGGTTATGTTTACATGGCATGACTTTACGTATACTCGGACCTACAATGCGTGTGAGAAAAACACATGTATAGTGTGTTCCATTGTTACCAATGGGAATATGGCTTGTAATTTTAGCGACAAGGATTCAAAATCTGCATGATGTGAACAATGTCACACTTATTTTTTTTTCAGTGCAGAAAGCACTTTATAAGCCAGAATGATGCTTATTTTAGGATTAGGGTTTCTTCTTGACATGGTAGAATCCAAGGCACAAAGTAAGTAAAGTACGAGTCAGAAATCCAAGGACATCCCTTGCATTTCTGCCACCTATAACACAGTGTATTTTTCCTTGAGAACATAGCCTAAGCAAAAATATGTGGTGCAGTACATGTAAAAAGTTGGCAAAATCACCATAAGCCGAGTGGGCACCAATAAATTTAGGAACCCCATAGAAATAACTTGCATTCGTCCTTGTTGGGTATGTGAATGTAAGGCGAGTTAGTGCTCTCTGGCACAGTTTTAACCAACAGTATCTACAAAGTCACTGATATGTGCATGTATAAGTAAAGAGGCGGGAATTACAGTGTCAAGTGCATCTTAAGTAAACTCGAGCCGATAGTGTTATGTCAACACCATAGAAATGAACACAAGAGAGTTTTTGAAGGAACTTTCTGGTGTGAATGAGTGATATGTTCTATGCCCACTTGTCTGAACAAAAAGAGAGAAAAAATGTATTATTAATTTGTCTCATGTGAAAGGTTCATTTTACTTTAAGGAACACTGTGTATCCTTTATTATCTCCAATATTTAAACATATAGAATATTTGCATCTAAAACATAATGGTGTTGGTCCTATAGTAAAATATGACCTGCATGTTTTCTTTAAAGGCTCATACACACAATTTTCTGCCATATATTGTCTTTGTATAATAGCTGTCAGTCTATGGGTTCCATCTGGACACTCATATGCCTTCGATTTTCTGTTGGTTTCCATATGCCTCCAACATTAAAAAGATCCCGGCATGCTTTATATCATATAGTTCCATAGAGCACCATGAAGAGTGTGTACTATAAAACTGCAGAGGTTGCATTTCCCCCTGTGCTGGGAATATTACAATTTGCAGTAAGCCCTCAAATCAGCATTGGTTTTTTTTTTTGCATAAAGTGAATTAAGTTCTCGAAAACAGAGGTTTCCAATCATAAAAAATAATGACATATCACTTAGGGTACATTCACATGTCCCGCTTTTCCAAGCTGAACAATCCAGTGTGGAGTCCGAGGCACAAATCAAAGGCAATATTTTAACTTTTTGCCAAAGAATTTAACACTAGAAAATCACAGAAAGATGGGACATTAACTTAAAAACGCAGAGACTTGGCCATACGTACAGCTCAATGGCTGAACAATGAACTAATCCCATTAGGAGGCAATGTAAGCCCCAGTGCTACATGGGAGAAATTACACAGGTGCAAATTCCTGATAAACAATTTCTCAGACACCTATCTCTGAGGGGTTCAATTGCTCAGTAAAAAACTGCACATTGGGTAAGAACCAGTTCACACCAGTATGCAGAAAAGTCGCAGTACCATACAGAGGAGATTGCTCAAATGCAAAAATAGTTATGAACAACCCCTCACACGCCTACTATCCATGACAGGGGTGATTACTAGTATTACAACTGCATATAAATAAGGCTTATAAAGTGTGCTGGTTATATGTTTACATATGGTTTCACCATGAGGCTTACAACCAATTGATGACACCCTTAGTATTTGATTGAGCAGGTTGCCGAGCATATTTCAACTGCCAACACAAAATAATGACACCTCTTGCTCCCCAGTATTACAGGGCAAAACTATCAGGGTTTTAACTCCGCATATAGGGTTTTCCCCTCCTATTAGGAAACTTTTAAGCCCCATTACACTGGAGCTAATCTGCGTCACACCTGCACGAAGTGGAGTCTGAGCACAATCTGCTTCAGTGAATGGACATGTCCTTTCATTTTTTTCTGCATCACAGATTTGAAATTCCAAATAAAAATCCACTGCTTCAGCACAGCCTTGACCGGACACCCAGTGATTCTGTCATCAGCGGTGTGATTGAAGCTATGTTTTGTGTTGGTGTGAAGAATCTGTATGGTATCACTGCTCATCCAATACTACAAGCCCTTCATTTTTTAGGATTGACAGGGGTCTAGGACAGTCAAACTCCCACCAATCAGAAAGTGATAGCATGTCGCCTGGACCCTCAGCAGTCGTGTCACCAGCTGTGTGATTGAGGCTGTGTGACAGTTTCCTGTACAGCGGATGGATGGGATCACTGCTTATTTATCACTGCAAACATTTAAAGGTGTTTTTTTTCATCAGCTTGTTTCACAGAGCCTTCTCTTCACAGCCAGCTTCAGGCTCACACTTCCTGTTCAGGCGGTGGACGGTTCTACAGCAGTGATTGACCCATCAGCTCTTCTATTCCTAGCTGAGCCTGTTAGAAGGACACTTGTAGTGGAAGGGTCTAAATAACAGAGCAGAAGACTACATAGCTCTAAAGGGTTAAATTTTGTCAGTAGAAAGTCACCATTTCGGCCAGGGTTGCTAGACTATAGATCACTGGGAGGGAATGCTGTGCAACAAAAAAGCAGTATTCCAGCATCCCATAAAATCAACAAAAACTTTATTGGAAAGTGTACAACGAATCCTGCAAGTACTAAAAGGACACCAAGACAAAAAAACAGGAGCTTATGCGTTTCAGACTAAATCTAGCCCTTAATCATAGCATGATTAAGTGCTAGATTTAGCCTGAAACGCGTAAGCTCCTGTTTTTTTTTTTTGTTTTTTTTTTGTCTTGGTGTCCTTTTTGTACTTGCTGGATTCTTTGTCCATTTTCCAATAAAGTTTTTGTTGATTTTATGGGATGCTGGAGTACTGGTTTTTTGTTGCACTGGATTCGCAGTGGGGGTTCCCCGATTCGTGCACCCACATATTACTATACAGGTGAGCTGGCTATACTTCTGTTTTATTGGGAGGGAATGGTACCAAGAGAAACAAGCAGAAGATCAGAACTACTTTAGCTCTGAAAGAAAGCAAAATCAGTAAAGAAGTTTATTAGTGAATTGTGTTTATTTACCAATGCATACATGTTTAAATGCTAATCACTGAAATGGGAATACCTCTGTAATTTTTTAGGATTGATGGGGGGTTCAAGGCAGTCAGACCGCCACCAATTAAAAAGTGATGATGTATCCTAGCAATAGGGCATCACTTATGAGTTTGAATATGGATGTTGAATAGGTGGGTTACATGGGCTGCTGAGCTGAATAAAATGCCTTCGCTTATTATTTTAATATGATTTTTTTGTACCCATCTATAAGAAAATCTAATGATTACAATGTGACTGGATTGCCAGCTAGAATCAAGTACATGATATCTTGGCTTCTTTAAACTAGGTTTACGGTAAGTGCTTTGATGGAGTAAGGACAGTGCAGGCGTGTTTGGTATCTGTGTGCAGATGGTTTACGCTTCCTTCTGTAAATCCTGTTTCTGTAATATATCAGATGTGCCTTTTGTTTACAGGCTACATGGCTGTCTTGACGTGCATTTCCTATTCTCTCTCGGAAGAAGGGAGCAATATGGTGTCGTACGTGCTTATAGACCATCCACATAGTTCATGCTGTCTGCTGTTTACAATAGCAGCTATATTGTACACATGCCAGAACAGAGCAGGGCTATGCTGTAATCTGATATAGCCCGAGCCCAGAATATTCCTGTCAACATCAGGTTGTTGGGGAAAAAGAACAATTGAAAATGTGTTGTCTGATATTATCCTAATGCATGACAGCATCTGTATGGAAATGATAGACCGGGTAGGCCATAAATGCTGGTGGCATATTCTGAGACTGGTAGTTTTACAATTATGGGGCCACCCATTGCAATTACAACCTTGGCGGAGCCTTTGCGTGCTATAAAGCTGTCTTCAGCATATCACCAGCATCATCTGGGATGGCTGATACAGTATATGGCTCCAATCAATCCAAAACTCCAACCAAACCTAGTATAGCACTTGGGCATACAAAAAATGTAATGCCACCACATATTAAACCCCTCTCCTATATCTGATAATAAACAATCCAGAAAAAATGAGAGTATGGGGTAAAAAATCTCATATTTTATTATTAGACACTTCTAAAATCCAATATAAAGATACAAAACAATATGTGTTCATAAGAATCCAAAATAAATGCAAAAGCAGTAATTCCATCTGAAAATAGTGGTGTATCTATAATAGTGTTGCAATGTTAGTAGATATATGCCCAAGATTTGAAACCAACATCCCATTTCTAAACCAATGGTCATACCATCCAAGTGTAGTAATGCTTCAAATAGACTAAGTAAGTTGAAGATATACAGGGACAAAGGTATCCTCAGGGGAAGCGTTATATACACGCGAAACGCGCGTTGGGGTTCGGGAAGAGCAGTTTCCTACCTTGGTAAGATCTGATGCCACATCTGTGATACCTTTGTCACTGTATATCCTCTACTTAGTCTATTTGAAGCATTACTACACTTGGATGGTGTGACAATTGGTTTAGAAATGGGATGTTGGTTTCAAATCTTGGGCATATATCTACTAACATTGCAATATTATTATAGATACACCACTATTTTCAGATGGAATTACTGCTTTTGCCTTTATTTTGGATTCTTATGAACACGTATTGTTTTGTATCTTTATATTGGATTTTAGAAGTGTCTAATAATAAAATGAGAGATTTTTTACCCAATACTCAGTTTTCCAGTATATGGCTCCATAATAATCTATGGAGGAGACTTGTTTGTGGTCATGTGTGCCACATTATTTTCGGATGTTCTGGTAATACTACAATGTAATGCAGCAATTTTGCAATTTTGTGACAAGACTGCAGCATATGGATAAGCACTAATATATCTGGATACATTTTATCACAATAAACCTCTGTTGTGTTGTACATAGAAAATTAGTGGTAGATTTTTCAAGCGTGGAATGCACCAAAGATTTGCAACAAAAGTTTGGTAATGACTTCATACATGTGGATACAAAAGAAGCCAAATTTTAGTCAACACAGCCGAACACAATTGACACAGCAACACCGATGCAGACTGTAATCCCAAAAGGTTAATTCTCCAACACAAAAATCCAGCAGCACCCAGCAGGCACTACAACCCAGATACACAATGAATTTATGGAACAATTTAAACTGCTATCTTTTCTATATGTAAAAATGGAGTTTTTTTGGTACACATTTTGATCAAATTGAGTATGCCTTTCAACTACATCAAGGTAGCCTCATCAGGTGGGTCTATGTGTCCAGATTTGCCTCTAATTGGGGCTAAATTTGCCATACATGAGGCAGAGGGGGTTTTGAACACAATGCACGCAAATAGAGTTTCACAAAACCTCATGCAGTTTTTTTTGTTTGTTTTTTTTTTTACTTTGTTTATTGCAGTTTCAGAAAATTAACAATCAAACCAAATAAAACATTAGGAAGGGAAGGAAGGAAGGAAATGTAAGGTGTGGAGGGAGTGCGTAAAAGAAATTGACAAATATAAGTTTAATACTGCAATGTCCTTAGGTTGAAGCACAATAATGGTGTGCAGGCCCCATAACCAGTACAGATCAAGTGTCCATGTGGTTATAGATGACAAAGTGCTTCTTGGTTTGCATTAGGTAGTCTTTAAAACCAAAGGGTTCTACTCTAAAGATTTGCAATGGTCCTCTTAGGTGGAGGGCTGTAGAAAGTGGAGTACTGGAGAGGGCCAAGCCCCTCGCTCCTACTGACCTTATGCACCTTTATGCACATGTTCTTGGAGACTCACGATATAACCATTGTATGAATTTTCAAATATTCTTCTGCAATTTCCACAGATTTTATCGTGATGCAGAGGGTGAAATACACATCAGAATCCACAGCTAAATCCATATGCTTATTCAGTAGCAAATCTGTCACCTGCCAGCATGACATGACAATAACAGGTCAATCTGCTGCTGGGACCGGCTGGGATATACTATTATAGAAGGAAGCAGCCAATAGAGATCCTTTGTTGTTTCATGTTGGTATAGAGGACCCATATGTTATAATGGTCTCGGGATACAATATTTTTTATTATACAATTGTCTTTCCTGGGACATTGTATCTTGTAAGCAGATTCACCATACATTGTCTCAGACACTGTCGATCTGCAGCTTGTGTAATTAACTCGAAGATCCAAGCGATTGTCATGAGCATTTTACTTGTAAAACCTCTGTATTAGTGAAATACATGCAGTGATTAGCAGTCTAGTAGCCCCTCTACAGTACAGTTCGTCATACATTTTGTATACTCTTTACATGTGCCAGGATATGTCATTTGGGCACTAGATAGGAGCCTCCCCACTTGGTTTTTTGATACATTAGGGCAGATTTATTAATTCTGACTTAACCCTTAGACCATGTGAACTAAGACTAGGCATCTGGCGGATGTTAGAACTGTTTAGTCTACACCTTGGTTGGCTTACCTTATGCCACTAATTGAGCCACAGTTTTGGAACATCTTTTTGGTGCACGGCTGTGTAAAGCATGTATGCCAGTATTCTTGCCGCAAATTCTGCTGCAATTTCCATAATAAATGTGACCCACTGTGTGTAAAGTATGTAATCCAAAGAAGCTCCTGTCCTCAACATACTGCAGAAAGTGATTTCAGCCTCCAACAGCTCTTTCTGACACTTTATCTATATTCTGCTTCATTTTCTTTTATCTTTAGGTCGCATTATGTTTGGTGACATTTTGGGGCATTTTTCCATAGAGTTATGGTTTCAAAATACAGTGGTTTTTACGAAATCAAGTAATATCAAGAACTGTGGGACCACCTCCTATCTTGTTCCCCACCTTATTATATGTATTAATATTTCATAAAGAACTGATGCTGTCCTTATGAAACATTAAAAACTTGCATTTTCTATTGCAGTGTAGGCTAGTTCTCCATGCTTCTGGTAGGGTATGTTCGAATACGTTACTACATAAGTTCTCGTAACACACATATGTGTTTACCCTTAACCTCTCTTGAATTGAGGTGTAATACAATTTAGTTCTAAGACCAATTTAGTACAATCTCTTGCCATTGACTAAAAAACTGTATTTGTTAAACCTGGTTTTAACATGGAAGACTTTGGGAGATGGATGGCCAATGGATACCATACATCAGGAAAATCCATTACAGCCCTCTAATCAAAAAAGTATGCGTTATACTTTTTTTTCACTGGATGCTGATGTCTCAAAGGCTATGTTCACACCTTTGCACTACGACCTGGCCTCCTGTCACTTTCATTTTCCTGGTGCGTACTCAGCTGAAAGAAGTGACATGTCACTCAATGAGTGCTATGATGTTACCGTACTTGCAGCACAATTACGCGCCGAAGTGTGCCCCGCAAATACATCATGTGGCCATACCCTAACAAGCATCTATCCATCACTATAGCCTTTCATGTTTAAAATAGCAAAAACCTGTATGATAAACATGTATATTTTGTAACATTGATGCCTAATGGGCAACAGGTGGCCAACTTCCATCAAGGCATCCATAGGAAGTATACAATGGGGCAAATTTATCAATACTGTCTGACACTTAGACAATGTAGAGTAAGACTAGTCTTACAATGTGCCACTTTTATCATAGTGTAGATAAATCTAGTATGTTAGAACCATCAAAACCAGTGCAAACAGTAAATGGAACCATCTAACTTTTCACCTTTATTTAGTTGGCCTATTTTATGCCACTAACCGGGCCATAATTTTGGCACATATTTTTGGTGCACAGAGTCACACGCCCCCTTTTAATGAAACCATTCCCCTTTTACCTAGACCACATCCCTTTCGTCAAACAAAATGGAGAAGTGTCTAGAAACTGTCAAACACTTAATAAATGAGGTGTAAAGCATGTATTCCATTACTTTTGGTGCAGATTGTGCTAGCATTCTGGCACAACTGCCTTGATTAATGTACCCCTGTATGTTTTGGTTTTGTGTTTAACATCTCACACCCTGCAACTTGGGATATGTTGAGTTTAGAGACATGACGCATCTGTACAATTGTTACACAAAAATGGCTGAAGCCCCCAATGGTTCTGAGCCACCAGTCCCCAGTGGTGGTGGAGGAGTGTGGCCTGTGAATAAAGTAGGTTGACTAGCAGGAGATCCGGTGGGAGAATTTCTATCGCAAACAGTAAGGACGACATGCATGAAATTTGACGTTAAAACGCCATAAAATGCGCCTGATTTATGAACCCGCTATACATTCTAGCGCTAGGGCGACACATCTGGCTCAGGTATACTACTTTGAAAGTGGTCTACCTGTTCCAGCTGTAATGTGCCTAGAAATGCCGTAACGAAACGATAAATATGCAGCTTAGCTCCGGTTCTAGTGCGGGCGCATTACAAAGCACTGCAGGCACTGTGTAATGAGACCGAGAGTTGCGTGCGGGAGATGGGGCTGCGTCTGATATCGGGATTGAAAAGACGCCAGATATCTGGCGCAGTCCCGTTCATAAATGTTGCTCTTAATGGACGAGTTTCCAATAGTGACCAGTCAGACTCCTTCTTTAAGTACAGAAGGGCCTTTACAATAAGAGAGCTGAAATCTGACTGGTTGCTTTGAATAGTTTTCCCTCTTTTTTTTTTGCATATAATTTGTTACATCTCCCCTCCTGATTTCCTCCACTATAAATCATAGTGATGATGTTTTTCGAACTTTGACTCCATTTGCTGCTCCCACATTAGGTAAAGACCCCAGTCGAGAGAGACTGACTTGCAAATCAATATCTTACAAGACTGTAAGACATTGGTAATTTACTTTACAATATGCAGTGAGGGGTGAGGTTTGAGGGTCCCAATCTATTGATTTTGTCCTTTTCCTTCTGTTTTACAAATATTGCTTTCTATAGTAATGTTACGAAGAGGAATAGAGGCGCACCAGTGATATTACTCTCACATGAGAGACTTCACACCGATGGGAAGGATTCGTAATTGTGAGAGAACTGTGAAAACAATTACCTTTCTCCTGTTTTACACCATTTCTCACAGTTTGTAATAAATATATGCTGGCATGATATCAAGCGTCTGCAGGTGAGGAGGCACCTTTCACAAATACCTGTCATTAATGAGGGACGAGCAGTAATGACTGCCCTCATCTACATAATTCTCATTAGCAGGAGCATGGTTTTGTTGTATCAGTTCAGCTTGCTTTGTAGCATTACTTACTATGGTGTCCATTGAATTGCATGTTTTCATACACTGACATTTCTCTGTGTGAATTGGGAAAAATGTTAAAAGATCTTGAAAAAACATGTTCTTGGGAACAAATCTAAATTGTAAATTCAAGGAGACGCTATGCATCAGCCAGGTCAGGTACCCTTGCCGGTCATCTAGCACACAGACCACGCTGATGTATGGTTACGAATGGTCTGACATGACAGGTGGTTTACTCTCACCTCCCTTAATCCTGCCTGCAGTTGTGTGCTATTCATCATCTGGTTCCGCAGGGCATTGTTTATATTGAAGCAGTCGTCAGTGTGTGATGGAGCCAAAAGATGTTTGCTTCTTTGACGTTCTGTGACTCTTCCAGTCTCTCTGTATCTCTGATACAACCTGCTGATGACACTCTATGACACTCTGAGCTCAGTGGTCACTTCTGTCTGAGAGCATCCTGCTTGAAGCTGCACAATGGCGAGGTACTGTTGATTAATTGTAAGGTGTTGTCTTGATGTCAAAAAGTGAACAGCATGGGTAGGAGGATTGTTTAAATCCCAATTCAAATTGATCCCCTACATTTTTTGGGTGATTCAGGTATCAAATACCTGTTGTGATTTTTGCCATTAAGCTCCTTTCAGCAAGTTGTGCAAAAAATACTGAAACACTGAACAGTTGGACGTGTGCATTCTAAATCTAAGAGATGGTCTCATTTAGTTAATTTTAAAGAAATTTCAAGACCTTTTATGTTCATTCTGAAATTTCAACCAAAAGTCAGATATCCTAACTTTTTGTGAGAATTCTATCTTATTGATTCGGAATTGCTCTCTTATACTCCTTTAAATAATTGGGATATACCATGTAATGGACTAGGGTAAACGGGACCTAGAAACGGGTTCTATAATGTTACACTACCTCTATGTGTAGGTTACTGGAGTGAACCTGTTCTACATAATACTCTGGTTCCAAAAACTGATATCATATGGGATCAAATTGGATATTGATCCGTACAACATAAGTTTTACATGCCTTAATTCATCACTAATCGAGACATATTATTGGTTGTATTTTTCTTTATTTAACATTCCCCATAAAATATTTGAAAAAAACATAAAAATAAATGAAAAATAAAAACATATGTCATCCAAAGGGACCCACAGTCCAATGTATGCAGTGCAATGTATGTCTTTTTACAATGTGTGGCCATTTAGGGCGACATGTATGATTTTTGGCGCCCGGCGCAATTTATTTTGCGCACATTTGTAACGTAGAATACGCCTGAATCTATGAACCTTTTCTACAGTGGGTCATAGATTTATCGCTTTCTAGCTACTAAACAACACTTCTTGCTCAGGTAAACCACTTTTAAAGTGGTTTACCTGTTCCAGCAGTAATGTGCCTGGATTTGCCGTACTTAAGTCATAAATGTGAAGCTTCATACGGTTGTAGTGTGACATGCCTCCAGCTCGTCCCCCAATCTCAGGCACATTATAATGCTTTGTAATGCACCTAATATTGGAGTGCGACTGTTTAAAAATAGAGCGAATGGGGCTGCACCAGTTCTCTGGGTGAAAAGACGCCAGACTTCTGGCGCAGCCCCGTACATACATGCCGCCCTTAATGTCTCCTGATAGCTAAAAGCTGCCATGGTATCTTTGCCCAACGCTTGCCTATGATGGATCCAAAACTGGATGGAAGAGCAAAATTGCAGTCCTGAACTATCTTTATGTTATGTGTGGGGTCTTGCTATGCTTCTGTATCTGTCTCATGCCCACTTTCAGTGCTCTGTACGCTTTTGATAATTTTCTGAAAAAAAATCAATACAAATAGAATTAAAAAAAAAAGAATGAAAAATTGGATCTATCTTGTGCCAAAGTTGATCTAGTTCCACAGTTTTAATCCACCAGCACGCCTGCTATCTGCTACTGTACTTCTTCATCCAAGTCTTTCAGCTGCAATAAAAACCTGTTCACACGACGCGTATTTCCGTGCCGGATTGCCGCCGCGGATTGACGACGGCAATCCGGACGGAAAAACGATGTGCATGTCAATTATTTACGGACGGATTCACCACCTACAATGATTGTAGATGGTAAAATATTACAAGCTCCTCTTTCCTTGGTTACATGATCCCACTCAACTCTACCGCTCAATCATCAATGTAATTTCATGAGGAGTGTATAATCATCAGTGTGTATCCTGGGGTAATACAAGGCGTGTCACATATTTGGAAACCAATAGGGGTACGAAGAATAGTGCTGCATTTGGATATTATATTGAATGGTATGGGCTGAGTTATGTCATTGTACTGTCAATTTTGCTCAGTTGTAGATACTAGTAGCAGTAAAAATGTTTATGTAATACCAACATATTGCTTTACAATTTAGAAGATACATGAACAGATGAGGTTAGACATTCCACAGTAACAAAGCAATTAACAGTTTATACAAGAGCCATTATGTCCCTGGTCCCAAGAGTTTACAGTCTATAAATCTGTTATATTATTTTAAATGTTTCTTTGTTACCTGCATATCCAATAGGCTAAAAGTTCTTATTTTCTTTGTTAAAATAAAAGAACCTCATTAGAAAACATGGCTGCTGCCTTCAGAAACAGCACCACCCCTGTGATCCAAATTAGTTAATTACAAAAAAACTTGCATAAAAAGACTCATGTGTTTTCAAGTGTTTTCATGCAGTTGAAAACCGCAGCAAAAAAAATAAAAAATTAAAATATACACCGCGTGAACCCAACCTTAAGCTTAATAGGGGTGAGATGCAATATCAGAAACTACCCGTGGGCAGGTGTGCTGCTGCTGACATTAGCTATGATTCCAGCAGGAAGGACATGCATCTGCATATTCTTTCATGTTATACCCTTTCTAGTCATTTTTTGAATCACCCTCTCCCTATTTTTCTTTTTTTTTTTTAAATAAATAAATAAATATATATATATATATATATATATAAATAAAATATATATATATAATGTATGTGTATATATTATATATATATATATAATATATATATATATATATATATATATAATTGAATTCCCCCTAATCACTTACCATTCACCAACATTCTGTATTCATTATAATTTAATATATCATTATGGCTTTCAGACAGTGATATTCCAAACAGGAGACATCAAAACTGTATGATAGAAAGAGGTCAACGATATAGTATGTCCTATAGAGTTGGTCAGGCACAACTCTACTAAGTGTATACAGTACATCCCTTAGTCGCTGCACCATATTTTTATTAGGAAAACTGAACAATGAGGTACATGCAGAACAGGATTTCATCAGGGTCACATCCGCTAGTTTGCTTGAAATGCATTGTCCAGTTTTCTTAATAAAGATATTTATAGTAAAGAACCTGATTTGTTCTTGACGTTCTCTTCTCCAGTGTCACTAAGCTCCATATTTCTGTCAGTAAATTTGGAGAAATTTGATTCCAAGATTCTACATATTTCTACATGTTACAGCTTTCAGAGTATTTGTGGTACAGAGCCCTAATTTGCTTACATTTTTGTTAAAAAAAAAAATATTTTTGACCTTACCAATCTCAAAACCATTAGGCCTCGTTCACACGGCTTATTTCGCCGCGTATTTGCCGACGGATTGACGATCGTCAATCCGTCGGCAAATCAGTCAGAAACAAGTCACAGCCTATTTTCTATTGATTTCAATAGAAAATACGGCTCGTCGTTCATACGACGCGTATTTCCGTGTCGGATTGCCGCCGCGGATTGACGACGGCAATCCGGACGGAAAAACGATGTGCATGTCAATTATTTACGGACGGATTCACCACCTACAATGATTGTAGATGGTGAATCCGTCGGGAAATCAGTTACAAATACGTGCCACACTTAGTGGCACTTATTTGCAACTGATTTTCAACTGATTTCAGAACGTATTTACATCGGAAATCCGTTGTAAATACGTTCTGAAATAAGCCGTGTGAACATAGCCTTACAGTTCTGTCTGGCCCCAAGACCTACTTTGTTTTCAGTCCTGTAGAAGAACATGTAACCTCCTCAGCCACCACAATGGGTTTATATAACTACACAATGTATACTGTATTTATACACTTTAACTAGATGTCGACCACCTATTGACTATAAATGTCCGGGCAGTTGACACCGAACTCTGCACAGTCTTTTTAAAAGAGAGCGCAGCAGTACACTAATTGTGCAGCTGCACTGGTGGAGAGCTACTGAAAAGGCAGGGATGGTTTATACCACCCCTGTCTTCTCAATTACTGTATATACAGTGCTCAATGAGCCTGTTGTCTTCCTGCTCGCGGTGTCGGGGGGTCAAGTGACCACCAAAGCTTCTTCCTGCTCACGGTGTTGGGGGAGCTTCATAGGTACAACAGCTGCTGGGTCTTATCAAACCCAGTTCAGCTCTGCAGTGGTTTTAGGGAATGTATTTCCTCTGGATCTCACCTATATCTGGGGCTAATATACTAGCCCTAATTACAGGGGAAATTGTTAAAAAAGGACCTATACACAAAAACACATGCAATTTTTTTTTCGTTAAAATTAATATTAACAGCCCAAAATGCACCTTTTTGCCCTGACCCCCAACGAACATAGAACTTTTTATCACCTATACATAAATGTCCATGATGGAAGAGTGACGCTATTACAGAACTTATTTTAGTACCACTTTTGCTGTTAAAAGAAATAATTAAAAAAAAGGGAAAAAAATGCTTTCTTACCATCTTCCCCTATATTAAAAAAATATATAATGGAAAAATTACATAAAAATAAAGCCTAACATAGCAGAGAAAAGGTGAAAAATTAGTAAAATAACCTAGTGCGAGAAAGCATTATATCATTCATACTGGTATGTACTACAGAAAAGAAAAATGTGGGGGTAATGAGGACGGTCGGGAACTGGTTAAACTCAATATTATCAATGCAGTAAATTGATTTCTAGAATCAAATGGCTCTTTAAGAAGTTCATTTTTACAGATTTTTGTTACCTAAAATCTGATGCAACATTTAAAGCAATGGACTTTCTTCTTGGAGTCTTAGACAGTAAGTAGTCTATCAAGATAACAGACTTTACCAACGTGATGTATGGAAATGTATCTGATGGGTACCAGTGCCCAACTGCTTGTCAGTAGTGGGTTGCAGTAAGAGTATCAGTGATCCCCTCAGCTTTTCATGTCATTTTAAGGTCACCTAAATTGGATATGTACAAGGCTTTCTGCATTGTATTTAAGAGGGCAGCCTCTTTGTTAAGTGAAATAACCAACAAGCTATTAGTGCCCCATTTTTAGAATCTGTAAAGATGCATTTGGTACCCGTGTATAAATGCACCATCAGGGCAAATTGAGAAGTAAAATTATGGTATCAAAATGTAGGATGTGATGCATTGCAGCGGATTTTTACATTGAAGTTTAGCCTGGGAAACCGAGGTCCATTGCCCTATGTTTCAGTATGAGGAAACAAACTTACAAAAACTGTAACTTTTCTAGCACCATGGTGTTTAGGCTTTGGAAACATGGCTATGATTCTTATCATATGACAGCTAGGAGAGATTGCCAAATACAGTAATTTCTTATAGTGTATCCCCACTTTAGACAATGATGGCAAATGCTATCATTGTCTGATACATCCGGATCCCATCTCTTGGGCCTGCACCTATCTCCAAATTGAATCCTGAAACCACTCCATTCTGAAAGGAGAGGTGATCGGGACTCATAGACATTAATAATAATAATCTTTATTTATATAGTGCCAACATATTCCGCAGCACGTTACAATTTAGAGGGAATAAGTACAGACAAGGAGAAGAAACATTACACAGTAAAAAGCTACTTACAGATCAGACACGTGGTATGAGGGCTCTGCTCCCAAGAGCTTACAATCTATTAATGGGAGTTACGAGTGTAGTCGGAGGTTCGGGCTTGTTTTTGAGGTTGGTGGGACCTGGACCTATTAGATACTGAAGGCATATCCTAGCGATAGAACATCCTTGTCTAAATTTGGACAACCGCTTTAAGGGACAGTGGTTACTGATTACTATATTTTCAGTATATAATGGTTTTTCCTGGGCCATGGTAACCTGAAAGCACATTCAACATATCCAACCAATCAGCATGGGCATGTTACTGGTGAGACGAGTGTATTACTAAAGTGCATGCACGGATTGGCTATGTAGTAGCGCCTTTCTAGAGTATAGTGTGATACTGTTGTATGTCCTGTACTTCTTACATGTTCCAAAGTGGGCTGCTCCTTTGGACTCCACATTAGGAGGCTCCATTTTACGGTTTACAGCGTCTAGCAGCCAGTTCAGACTTTTTATATTTAGAGTTTGTGTTATGCCTTTTTATTTTTCCTTATTTTGGGATACCAGTGTAGGGATTTTGGAACCACTTAGTGGTTTTACATAGAGCTATGGACTCAGGTTACACGTTTTTTAACTTACAATGCTTGTCCCTGAATCTATTAATATTGTAACTTGAGGAACCACTATTATGGGGTCTGGTAGTTTTCAATTGGGGATCAAATATTCTATAGTGTCAAGAATCCGATTTTGCACGTTACATATGTATAAAAGAAACCTTGTTGAAAACCTAAAACAGATTTGGAGCCTTACTTAGAAGTTTTTGCATGGACAAGTATGTGTCTACATAACTTATTAACCAACCAATGTTATAGCTGTGAGCAGATTATCCATGTTTTCTGTGTTCTGCTTTTTTCTTGCAATAATCTTACATGCTTTAGGCTTTAACTTAGAGCTGTCTAAATACTATTTTGTCGTAAAAAATGAATTCGGTGTATGGCAACATGCATTATGTAGATAGAGCAAATGTTTTTGAGATAGACGCCATATGAAGTCATCTATGAGAGTTACATAGAACAATGCTGAGTTTGACCTTTCGTACTGGCTGATAAGAAACCAGTTTACTTATGTGAACTCAGAAACATAATACAAACATCTTACGTCTTCAAAGAACTTATGGTGCTTGATTACTGCAATGCAAGCTTCCTGATAAAAGACACCTTTCAGTTCGGCTTATCTTTACGACTTTCAGAAATACTCTCATGCATGTACCATAGGGATATTTTTCTAAAGTGCAAATCGAGAAGCCTAATCTGCAGTATTTGTATTTAAAAGGGGTTGTCACCCTTGGACAATCCCTATGCGACAGAAAGGTTCTTTGACAATAAAGTGATACCAAAGTGTTGGTTGCTGGACCCCATTAACAGCAGTAATTTGTGGGTAAACAAAGTAGTAAGTGTTTAATTTTCCTGCAGCGCCACCATAGGGAAGAGGGAAGCATTATGTATTCACCTTAATAGCTTGTTTGTTTAATACAGAACACGACAGGTCCTCCGAAGAAACTTTTTGCGACACCTCTTTACTATGGCCAACAAATAAGGATCTTGAAAAAAGGGTCTTCCTATATTAACTATTTTGTGTGGGCAGATTTACTGTTGACTTGGGCCTGGAACACCTGAGTAGATTTTTTTAAATATCTCAGATCTGATCACACTGAGGTTCTTAAGGAGAAGCGATTGTAAAGAAAAATGTAAGAAAAAAAAAAGTTTCTCCAGGTCGCTGTATGTCAAACAAAATACAATTTCAGTTAAGGTTGTGAGATTTTCCATTGTAGGGTATATACAGTGCTGGATGAGGAGTGCAGCTGTCACCTGCTGTGTACTAGTAAGCGCTACTAGTTGGGGTTGATCTTTAGTTTGAAAATTGCTAACCCATTAGAACCATTAACATGGCTAGAATCTTGTATTACAATAATAATTTTATTTTGGCTTTGACCATGTACCCTGGCATTAAAGGGTGTTCTCACCAAAGACTTTGAGGCATATTTATAGGATATGCTATCAATGTCTAATAAATGTTGGCTCAAAATGGAGGGAAAGTCGCACTTACGCACAACTCTCTGTTCTGCTCTATGAGAGTTCCAAGTGCAGCCAAACACGACATTAACCTGTACTCAGAACTCCCATAGAACAAAATGGAGAGTTGTGCGCAAGCGTGGCGGGCTCTCCATTCTGAGCAGACACTTTGGACAGCATATTTTGGAGATAGGTGCGGGTCTCAAAGGTGGGACCTGCACCAATCAGACTTAATATCCTAATATGCCATCAAAGTTTATAGTAGGAACACACCAAATTTCCATACTTGATTTCAGGGAACACAATCCTATTGTCAATCCCAGCAGATTTTCTAGAAAGTTGCCCAAATAAAAGTTTGCTCAAAAAACCCTGCAATTTTTGGGGCATATTCACAGTTCAATGGCTGGACTAGACTGAACCCAGCAGCAGGCAGCTCTGGCCTATATGCTACCTGGGAAAAAAATTAACAGGTGCAGCTAATTACTAAGAAGCAGCTCACATATCCCACTGCTGGGGGAACAATTAGATGATAAAAAACTGCACATTAGTTTAATACTTGTTTACACCAGCATGCAGAAAAGCCATAGTATAATGCATGGGGAGATTGCACAAATACAAATATGCCTATAAAACAACCACTCACATACCCTCAGTGCATGAGCGGGGTGGTTGCTGGTACTACAGTTGCATATAAATAAGGCGATACAGAAGGGTGCCATAAATACAGATACGTGTGGTGCACCATGCTGGCTTACAACCGATGTAGTGTTTTTTTAAGTAATGTCCCATTTTTTGTATGTGTTTTTTCTCCAAATAAAAGTTTGCAATTAAATAGCTTGTCACCTTCATACAAGTTCTACATATTATCTTTTGCTGAGTTAAAGGTGTTAAGGGTTAAGAAAAATCTACAGTTGTCCCTCTTGACGTATACAGGATCAGGTTGAGCAGTTTTGTGGTTTTTATGGCCATCTATAGTATTATGTTTTGACATGTGTCAGCTACCTACGTCATACAAGCAAACCGCTCCCTTCTATGACTTATCATGTCCGTCTTAGAAGTCTAATGTAAAGGTTTAACCACACAGAATATTAGCTCCTCGGGCAATGGAAAAGAAGAACAATGTAATTAGCTGGCTAGCTCAGACAATGTCCAACAATTTGTTGCACCAGCAAGAATGGTCTCACCCTGAGCAGTTTGTGTGTTATTATAACAGTATTACAAGCACATGACTGCAAACGTTCCTGAAACTTTACAGGTTTTTAAGTTAAGCAGCTAGAAGTGTTGTCAATCAGAAGGAAATCGCACAGAAACAAAAAAAGGCCATTTTACAGTGTCAGCCTTGCACCATAATTTCTGACAATTACTCTCATGACCTATGGTAAATCTGAGAGGCCCTGCCTCTCCTGCTAAGTCCCACAGATTTTTCTTTTTCATTTGAAAGTGCAAAACAAGTCGTCTTTTTGTTTGTTTTGTTTATAGCGAGAAAACCCTTTTAAAGGGGATGTATCGCTTCCTTAGTTCGGCTGATTCACACTGCTCTCAGCTTCTCAACTCTGGAAATGCAGGTGCGTTTCTTCCCCTCCCAGCTGGGTGACATCATCCCCCCTTTCACTGTGCATGCTGGCTCCCGAGACTCCTCCCCCCCCCCTCTCTGAGTCCACATGTCACTGTGTCTTTCCCTATGCAGTCTTATTTTGTAAGAGCTGTATACATACCACAGGCTGCATTCAATCTAGACTGAGCAACTGAACTCTTCTCCTCTCACAGCTGGAGATGCTCTATGAATGGCACAGATCTCGCTTCTATGCCGGAGAGTTAGGCACCGGGACAAAACTGTTATGTTTTCTCATTCTAGAATCTGTTGCAGTCTGTTTCTGCTGGGTGTGGAGAGAGAAAATGCTACGGCCCCTAACTGCCCCGATCAGGCAGGGATCGACACAAATTGTGCTATTTCCTGATTGTTTAAGCCCTTCAGTGTAATTCTGTGTCTTCTGCCTGTATAAAGTGAAAATGTGACGGTCCTTACTCTGAGTGAGAGACACAGCCCCGTGAATTTCAACCGGGGGCTGTACAGAATGTAAATGAGCTCTCAGCTAGTGAAATGCAAGGAGGGGGGATCTGGAGGGATTCGACCAGGACTGGATATCAGTGTAAACAAAAACACAAGATAAGGAATACTGTGAATACAAGACAGATCTGCTAATGACATCCAATTGCAAAGTTGCTTGTTTTCACGGTCCCCTTATTCTGAAGACCATTTAATGAAATGATAAAACCCCTTTAAGTTCTAATACCAGGGCAACGTCCCTGTCATGACGTTCCTGCTGAATAAAGTTTATACCCTGTCCTGGCTCTGAGTCTGTTTCCAATATTGACTCTAGATTGACTCTGATATTGATGTTTCTGGATTTTCCCTTTGTCTTGTTCTTGGGATTGTTTCTTTTGTACCTATTGTCCTACTCCTGGTTCTGTTCCTGACTATATAACGGTTTCATCCACTAGTCTGTTGATCCTAACTGCTCACCTAGTGCCGACCCTTAACTCTCTTTCTAAATACATTAGTACTGCATCATCCTAACTGTTCTGAGAACCGTGACCTAGACATCTCTGTGCAGCAGGTTTCACAACTCCTTTTTATAGGGGATAAGTGTAGAGACCCTGGAATCCCTTGAGACCCCAAACCCGAGTTTAGTCGGTGTCAAATTGACAACGGCTTAGAGAACCTTTAAATGTATCCCTAATGTTCGCTCGGTAGTAATTGCGGGACGTATTTCTCCCCGCAATTACGCCGTGTGCTCGGGGGCGGGTGGCCGGCAGCCCACCACCCCATAGACATTCATTATCCACGGCGCATATCCCGCCGGAAATAATTGACATGTCACTTATCTCTCCGCTCGCCGTATTATGCAAGCAGGGAGAGGAGACGTAACCCATAGTTCTCTATGAAAACTGTGGATAACCATAATGACTGGGAAGTATCTCGCCCCATATTTCGCGCAGTACGCCGCAAAATCCGGGGCGAGATACGTCCCGTTTAAGCCGTGTGAACGGTGTTGGACTATGCCACACATAGGGGTGAACTAGTGAGAAGCTATTTCCTCAGTGTCCTGCTAAAGTCTTGCCCTCCTGAGGTTTCCCCCTGAGCTAATAAAGGATTATTTAGAGGAGATAGGGGACCAGGAGCATAGATTACTGTTGTAGTTGTAAGGCTAGCATGGTCAGAACATCTAAGCAATTCCTACAGCCTTTTAACTGCAAGTGTTTATTTTCTCTACAGCGCCACACATTTTACATTGAAATTTTACAATAAAATCAGTACAGAATCCAAGTAATCCCTGATAGGATGGGTTTCAGGGAGACGTTTTAAGCTGCTCTCTACTGTCTCACAATTTTCTCATTTGGGAATTTGAAAATGAGTGTTATAAACCATACAACCTCTTTAAACCTATGTGTAATCAAGCACAGAAAATTCTGTTTAGGATAGAGGCAGCATCAGGGGATGTATTATATTTTGTGAATCTAAAGGGGACGCTTCAGTTTGTTTTGACATTATGAAAGTCAATATGTGCAGAAAGGCCACTATATACGTAAGCTGCTTAAAGAGAACTGTAAGAAGACACCAGGCTAGTGCTAGTATTCCCCAGGCAATGTTGCCAAGATTATTAAAATCTTAGATCTCACTCACTGGTCGCATAAGTGGGATCTGGTTTAGGACCATTTGCACAATTGGTGGCTTACTACCTAATGCTGGCACTCCAAGAGCGTACTTAACTTCCGATTCATCATAATTTATTACTCTAGTTTCTCACAGATCAATGCAATTCATTATTTGTATCTTATAGGTTTTTTTTGTTTGTAGTACAGAGGACATTGATAAAACTTTGGACTAGTTTTACAGGCAGTTGGGGCCAGTCTGTGGTTTACACATTTAGCCCTGCATCACTAGCATCTGGAGAATTGACTGAAGCAATAATATCATCCTCACTCAGCAGATGGTACAGATTTTTAGGTACCACACCCTGATAATTTGCTTCTTCCAAATCATCTGCTGCCCAAATTCCTGTGACCTCATTCACAATTATGCCAATTATCTATGGCCTGTGTGCATCAAAAGCAGTCCTGACTGTTAGCTACCACTCCCAGGACATAACATTAATGCTCCCATGTATACAGTGTTTCTTCCCATTCTTGTAAGAATCATAACTGGAAGTCCACTGTGAACACATCATTAAAGAAAGCATATTCATTGTAGCAATGAATGTGCTCTTCTTTGGGCAGTGGTGTGCCAGGATTTGGGCTTAGTCCAATGACAGACATTTCCATTAAATCACCAAACACAATAAAGCAACCCCAATATGTTTTAGCAAAGAGATGATTTCACTTATTTTGCTCCAATCTGCTATTGAGTATCCCACCTCAGACAAGTTGTCCACATGGTGATGGAGATCGAAGATTGGAAACATGAAGACTATTGACCTCTATAAATCATGATATCCGTGCATATGAAATATCAGACAGTTATGGGCTGAAATGGAAACTTTTTAGTGTAAGGTCTAGAACTATGTTGCCACCCTTCTTTTTGTTCAGAAAGTATATGAGACCCAGTTGCGTTGCTAGGGTCCTAAAACATCCGGGGATCGGGCACTCTGTGTTATGTTTTACTCAATAGGGCTGCGTTCACACAGTATTTTTCATACCACTTCCTGAACTGTGGCATGTATTTTTACAGAGAAAAAAAAGTATTTTTGATACTGTACATGAAGTGCCCTCCTTAGTATGTCCAATAAATGCCTCCAAAATTTACATTTTTTTTTATGTAAAAGTGTTCTTTTAGATAGTGTACTTAGTGCCCCTCCTTAGTAGCTCCACATAAATACCTCTAAACAATACAGTCACCAAATAATATACTAATACATGGAGCAAATACACCACACATATCACCATAATACTGTTACTAAAACAATACCAAGACCATTAATTCCAATTCTACCACTACCTAAGGCCTAAATAATACTACCAGACCATGACCACATACGAGTACTACATAATGACTACCAGTTGTACACAGACTCTGCAGACATATAAGTGATTATAGTGTAGTTACAGCCAGTGACTCACCGGTGACGTCTTTTCTGAACGGAGTGGTCGTCTTTCCCTTGTTTTTTCCTTTTGGCCCAGACCGCCATGATGACTTAGAATCCACACTTTTCTACCAGCTCTGTACAAAATCCTCACAATCCTTACAGGCACAATCTCCTAGGGAAGAAAGGGGACCAACCCCCTCTATGTTGTGCTGCGGCTGTCGCCCGTGCTCCTAGGATCATATTGTGCGACCTGAATGCTGTCCCCTGCACCCCCAGAAGGTCATCCACAGACATGACCTTTAGGAGGTGCTGGAAATAGAGTTTAGTTCTGTCATAATTTTTGTAGTGTTTATATTAAATAAGTATATAGGCTCCCCAGTAATTAGGTAGGCATATAGGCCTCCTTGGTCAGTAGGTATATAGGTCCCCATCTTAGGTAAGTATGTATATAAGTCCCATCCTTAGATTGCTCAATAAGTGCCTGTATACAAGTGCCCTTCAGGTAGCTGCATATAAGTGCTCCTCCATAGGTAGCCGCACATAGAGAGCTGTACATAAGTGCCCCTCCTTAGGTAGCTCCACATAAATGCCCCTCCATAGGTAGCTGTATATAGGTCCCCTCCATAGGTAGCTGTATATAGGTCCCCTCCATAGGTAACTGTATATAAGTCCCCTCCATAGGTAGCTGTATATAGGTCGCCTCCATAAGGAGCTGCATATAGGTCCCATCCATAACTAACTGTATATGGTTCCCCTCTATACTTAGTTCGGTTTATAGGCCGCCAAAGCAAAAAAATAACAATAATAATGCTCACCTATTCTCCTTCCTGACACTGACAGCATGTCATCATCACGCTGCCAGTGCAGGCACAGTCCTTCCAACGACTCCTAGGAGAGGCAGCAGTCCAATGAAGTCACTTCATCGCACCGCTGCCCAGTTTACTGTTGCCGCACACAACAGTAGTTTTCAATGATATGCGTGTCCCGGGAATGCACATAGTTGAGCAGACCCGCCAGTGGTGCGGTCCAGGCCAGGTTAAGGGCACCAGCTGTTTTATCCGGGGCTCAAGCCCCTGATAAAACAGCCTACCCACGCCCCTGATGAGACCTTCATGGACTGAGGCTAAAGGGCAACATGGTGGCTCAGTTTTTAGCATTGTTGCCTTACAGCCCTGGAGTCTTGAAATCAAATGTATTCATTTGAATATCCTTCCTATGTTTGCCAGTATAAACATAGTGATAGGTTATTCTGGAATTTAGATCGTGATCCCAAATAGGGACAGAGACCAATCTGAATAGTGACCATCTCTGTACAACGCTGTGGAATATAATGCTGCGATATAAATAAATAAATAAAATAAATAACTATACAAATTAGATAAAAGTTGGCCAAATCCATCATCTTCAAGTGGATTGGTTGACTCTCTTCTATGTATGAGGATCTCTTGACTCTTCCTTGAAGGCCAATGTTAAAGGAAAGAATCACTGAGCTTGCTGGTTTTCAAAATGCCCAAACATCTGTTTCAGTACAGGATAAGCTGCTGTGAAAAGTCTGAAAAAATAGCTTTAAGTTGAACAAGCGTTCGGCTGACAGATATTTCAGATGTATTTTCTGCATATTCTTTAAATTCCTTTGGGATCTTTACCAAGTGATGTCACACTAATGTTTTATATAGTATCATTACTTGCCTTGCTCTATGCTTTTTGTATTATGAGAAGATTAGTAATACTCAGCAAGATTGACAGAAGGTTTCAAGGATGGAATAACCTGAACAGTGATCTGTCTTAGTTTGGCACAAAGACAGAAACTAGACAACTTGACTGGGTTGCTGGACACTGCTACAGCTTCTGTATCAGAGTTGAGCAATCTTAAATCCCAACCATGCGACTTGCTTATGGTTTCAGTTCCTGAACCTTTTTATAGATTCTTTTTATTTTTCCATAGAGAGTGATATTTTGCCATTTCAATTTTGCAAACTGTTGAGGAATTAAAATTGTGTTTAGGAAACAAAACCTGTCTTCATGTTTCAGTTGTACATCAGTAATCTTTCTCATACTTGATACTATGTAAGGGCATGTCCCCACGGCACGAGTTTTCGGAAGTTTTTTCAGGCGGTTTGCGGTTTTGAAAAACCGGCCGAAAATTAACACAATGGTGCTTTATGGAAAACCCCACTGCACGGGTTTTACCGTCCGGCGGTTTTTCCGCCCACAAAACATTCTACAAGCACAATCTTCTGTCCGGTTTTCGGATGGAATCTGTGCTTGTGAATGTGAGGCCTTGGGGACGGCCGCAAAGCAGGACACATACCTAAGAGTCTGTGGTCATTGTCTTTTTAGTACAATGGAACAAATGGTGATGGTGGCCTGCAGGGTACCACCTAAAAATTGTGGATGCAGAATATTCCTAAAATACCCAAACATAGAGGGTTCTTTACATACTGTGTTTTCATAGTTACCTACTCTCTACTCAGGATAACTTGTTAACTTATTTTCAGGTTTATTGAATCTCATGAATGTATGAAATGTATGTCTCTGGATGATATCCACCCTTCACACTTTGTAGAACACAAACTAAAATTACGCCCCCAAAAGTAGTGAAATGTTTAGGAACTCCCTTTTTAACTGACCCGTATGTATAATTATATAACTCATTTGTCTTACTCCACTGCTTCCTCAGTGCTCTGTTCACATCAGGTATCAGGCACCCATTAGAGGGGTTGCGGATTTCCGAAGTATACCTCTGACAGAAGGTTTCAACATATGCCAGTGTTAAGGATACATTGACCAAAGGACCCTATTGTAAAAAATTATATACCACATAGTACCCCTTTTTTTTTTACTGTTTCATTAGAGTTTAAATGTTCACAGATATTCACTCCTACAAGGAATGCTCCTAGGGGCAGAAATTTGCTTAAAGGGGTTGTCTCACTACATTGATTCATCTCACCTCAGTCCTGTTTTCTTGGTTTCATTTTAAATTCAGGGGTGTGTTTACTGGCTTCCACTAGGCTGCAGTAAAAGCAATTTCTGTAGCTATAGCAACCAGTGCTGGCAGCCTATCATGAGAGATTGAACAGGTCTGTAGCTATAGCAACCAGTGCTGGAAGCCTAGCAGGAGAGATCAAACAGTTCTGTAGCTATAGCGACCGGAGGAGCTGATGCAGACCATACAAGAGGGGATATTTCAGAATAGGTAGGACACTGTTGATGGACACATATTGCAAAGTGACTTGTTTTTGCAAGATCTTTAACATAAAAAGCAATCCTTGTAGTGAGACAACCCCTTTAAAGATAAGGCACCTGATGGTGCCTATATAGCAGCACACAGGAGCTGAGCTGCTCTGTGCTAAGGTTTCATATCGTCTCTGCACAATGCCACACAGACTCTGTGCTCATCTCTATAAGTCTCTGAAGGGGGTTTGCTACATTATAAAATCCCTTCAAAGACGAGCTTCTAACTTGCTATGAGTCAGCCTTTGAGAACGGATAGATGGCCCAGCTTGTGCAATTCTTCCAATTTATTTCTTTGGGAATTCTGAACATGGCCGAGCGAGGGTGCTCAGGTATACTTGGAACTTGCATAGACATGAATGGAGGAGCACTGTGCAAATGCAGCCATCTCCCCATTCTATGAGGCCGGCTGGTAGTGAGCAATGAAGTGGCGGAAGAAGGGATTTTAACAGATGGCAAAATCCCTTTAGTATGTCTATAATGCTTTTTCCTGAAAACAACATTCAAACTTCTCTTATTGTATATTGTCCACCTAAAAGGGATGTGGCAATAGCTCTAAGAACATTAAGGGGGACATGTCTGAAAACTGTCTTGGTCTAAGACTTTTCTTGTTGCCCATAGCAACCAGTCAGAGCGCCACTTTCATTTCTTCAGAGCACTATATTAAATGAAAGGGGAACGCTGATTGGTTGCTATGGGCAACAAGAAAAGTCTTAGACCAAGACAGTTTTCAGACATGTCCCCCTTAGTGCTCTAAGAATTGAAGTCCCACAAATAAGGGTAATAATACATTGTCTACTGAAAGTCGCAAAGTCTGGTGCTCTGTCTATCTAATATCTACTAGGTTAGGTGATTCAAGAATCTTCATAGCAGCTTACTTCAAATCACCAACATGTTCCTATCAGCATACAAGTCCTACATGCTTATAGGCAGTTTATAGTCTTGACTGAATATGTTTTCACATTAAAGGGAATGTGTCATCAGGAACTGAACCTTTGTTTTAATGTTAAACATATTTTTAAGCATTGTTGGTTGTTTATTTTGCATATCACTATCAAGATTTTTTAAAAACCATTAAATCCTGCAGTTTTCACTTTGGCCACTAGGCTTACTAACTTTTCAGTAGTCTCCTCATTATCAGCATAAACAGGCTATAGACAGCAAGCTTCACTTCAATAAATATATCACTGCATAGAAAAAATGAAGCTAAAATATAACTTTTAATAAAGAACCAATTAAAAACAGAGCGCTATACCACATAGCAAGTGATACAAAAAAAAAAACAGTACCAAAACCGCTGCACCGAAACAGAGTTATAGGCAGGATTACACTGAAAGGTGACACCAATGTGTATAGAAAACACAGGACCCACCAGTCACAATAGGAGATGGTCACAGCTCATCCTCTCACCCTCCCTGCACACTGACTTCTTCCCAGCATGTGTTGAAAACACACCTATTGAAGTCAATGGCATCACGGATACAGGATCCATGGACCATGAAGCTGCTGTTGAGGATCTCTCTATTGCTGTTAAAACAGAATTAAAAAATTTACAGTCAGAAAATAAAACCGACTAGAAAAGAATATATATCAGTGTGTGGTTTTAATTGGTAAAAAAAATAATTGCCGTGCCGATCATGCTAGCCATGGAAAAAAAAGAGAAGAAAAGCGCTTCTTTGTGTGTAAAGAATTAAAAATCTAAAAAGCTCTTTGGTTATATTGCTCACTTTGTGGGGTTGTACAGTAGAGGAACAACATTTACAATAGCGTGGAACACTTAGGGCTTGTTCACACGGCGTTTTAACTCCATGTTACAAGCGCTTTTTTAGATCCGTCTAGCGGTGTTCACATGAGAGATCGCTGCTGTGTGTTTCCATAGCACAGCTCGGGTCCGTCTTTGAAAGAATTGCATGTCAATTCTTTCAAAGATGGAGCCGGGGAACACGCAGCGGCGATCTCTCATATGAACGCCGCTGCGTATTCCTCATAGCCCGCAGTGATAATCTCACTGCTAATTGTTTAGATCCGTCTCTGGGTCCATCCTGTCGGTCCCCGAGACGGATCTAAAAAGCACTTGTGACACGGAGTTAATATGCCGTGTGAACAAGCCCTTAGGGTGACATGTCCCATTAGGGCTGCACCATTGTTTTGGGTGTATTTTGCGCCATAAAACTGTTGACGCCGTATTCTCTATACAAATGAACTGTAGTACACCCAAACTAGGCGAATTATACGCCAGGTACGGCACATTTGAATGCGCCTAAAGTAGGTGCATCAAATGTGCTAGCAATGATATGCTATACACTAAAGTTATGCTTAGATTAGGTGCATCAGTTATACTATGCAAGGTATACCACACGCCAGATTTTTGACAGGTTTATTCATTCAGGCGCACTATACACTCATTTAATGTGTTTTAAATTGGCGTGGAAACGCCTCTTTTTAGACCAGTTGCCCTTAGGGTATGTTTACACGGCTTATTGCGGCGCACATAGTACTCGCGGCAACACACCGTGTGTTTTGGAACCACGCGCTGATCAGTGTGTAATTCCAAACCACGGGAGGGTCGGCAGTCGCCCAGCCCCATTGATATGCATTATTGCGCAGCGAACAATTGACATGTCAATACTACCCCCTGCGCGTACAATTTTAGCCGTGTGAACATACCCTTAGGGTGTGTCCCCACGGCCGCGGGGGGACGGCTTTTCTTTGCGATGAGCGGAGAAAAGCCCTCCCCTTTCACATTTACTTGCACATATTCCGTTCGAAAACTGGACGGAAGAATGTGCAAGTACAATGTTTTTCTGGCGTCCGCGGGCGGAAAAACGTGCAGTGGGGACAGCTGCACGGGTTTTCCATAGAGCCCCATGACCCTGAGCAATGCCTATCCTTTGCTGCTCTCTGCCAACCCACCCCAATCCTTCCCCCCAGCTTCCTCCAAATAAAGACACTGAGCCGTGGATTGGATAAGTTGGCCACAGCAGCCATTTTATTAACATACAAATAAATAATGAATAAATAACCAATAACTGGCAGCAAATGAGCATTCATCCCCTAACCCACCCATTTGCTAACCACCAATAACACAACATGTTCCAACACCTTTCGTACCACACCTATAACGAACCAACTTGGGGCTGAGGTCCTTGGAGCCAAAGCAATCCACCACCAGGGTCTGGCGACAACTCCTCCTTCTCACCGTTGTCTTTGCCCCCAGCCGTCACCCCCGGCTTCAGGGCACCCAACAGCCACCTCAGGCGGCTGACCACACCGTAACCTGCTCCCAAGGACGCTGCCCTGTGGAGCCCCAGAACTTCGCCAGCCCGGTCCATCCAATACAACTGGGAGCAAGCTGAGCCTGACTCCCCCCACTCCTTTTTCAACTCCAAGGACCCCAACCCGCCAGCTACTGTGACAAAGGCAAACTTCCCCGCGACAACTCTCATCACTACTCCGCAAAAACCCCAATCACCAATTACCCCAACAGTTCCAACCCTATCACAACCAGGGCGGGAGGGTGGGACTTCCTCACTGGTGTCGACCGCGCGTCTGTTACTGCGCCGCGCGGGACTCGGCTTTATAAGCCGGGCCCGCCCATCGCGACGCGCACTCGACTCCGCCCCCCCCGTGAACTCTGCCGCAGCGTACGGCACGCCGGGTCATGAGGGGCCTCCCCCTAAGGCTGCGCCCCCATGTCCGGCCCCGTACTTTTTCAGCCTTTTTTTCAGATGGTCTGCAAAACCGCAAACCGCCTGAAAAACCGTCCAAAAATCCAGGCAATGGGGACATGCCCTAAGAGTCTGGTCAACTGCTTCCGTCACTCGAACTCCGTAGGCTACAAGGAATAAATCCAAATTTGAAAAATAGATTCTTCAAAGCTCTGAGCAGCAAATTTTGATTATTGACCAGCCCAAGCTGTTATTTATTCCTAAATTAGGACACTTATCATGTTGTTTCTTTTATTAAATGAAACTTTGTCAGGTTCCTGTCATGCTAATCTGGAACGGCTTCAGGGTCTCCATTACTGTAATATACATTTGTTCCATAGTAACTCCTAGAATAACACTTGTTGCATAGCAACAAGATTTATTTTCAAAGGCCTAGTCCAGCCCTGTTCACAGATGGCTCCACAAGGGTTAATCCTATCTTAGAGCTAGTTCACACTGTGCATTGTGCTGCAGCTTTTCTGATGTTCAGAATTAGTATTTAAGGTTTTGGGTTGCGCTGTGTTTTTTTTTTTTTTAAAGTTATTTGGACATTTTCTGCACCACAGTGCAAAGTATGAACTTACCGTACTACAGAAACCCCCATTGATATCAGATTTTCAGTCTCCTTTCAGTCAGGATCCTTTGAAAAGGTATCCTGTTGTATATAGCGGCATGGCCATAGGTATCTATAGGGCAAGCACAGTCTATATTTGAACAATGTTTACTCAATTTTCCAATTGTAAATACTTTGTGTCAGACACAGAAACATGGTCCAATGAGGATGACAGTTGCCCTATAGACCTCAATTGCTATGCTTTGGTCCCACCGCAGTATATAATAGGATCACTTTTTCAAAGTATCCCTATGGAAACCACCGACATAGGCTGAAAACCTGATGTGAATGAGTCTAAGAGCCACTCAGAATTTAAAAACATGAAGTATAACATTAAAGGGGTTTTCTCAGTACAGGCTTCTTGAGCTTTCTCTCTCTCTCCTAAGGGTATGTTTAAACGGCTTATTTGGATGCTGTTTGGACACTTATTTTTCAGCGTCCAAAACCACATCAAAACCTCGCCAGAAACACGCTTCTTCAGAAGAGGTTTTAGACTCGTTTCTTGGCGCTTTTTTGGACGAGGTTTTCCCCCATACAAATGAATAGCCAGCGCAAAAACCCCGCCGAAAAACGCCGTAAAAACGTGTCAGAAATGCGTCTAAACCTTGGGCAAGGTTTTGAAGCTCTCCATTGATTCCTGTGTGGATTTTCAGCACTGAAAACGCTTCAAGAAATGACATGATGCTTCTTTTTCAGCCTCAAAAAACAGCATTCAAAGAAGCGCAGAAAAACGTTGTGTGTGAACTACAGTGCTGTTTTACATAGGAATCAATGAAAATGTACTGGAGGCGTTTTGGGGGCTTTTTGATGCTGTTTTGGGAGTGGAAATGCTCCGAAAAACACTCCGAAAAAAGCGTCCAAATCATCCGTATGAACATTCCCTTACAGCTTTAAATCCAGGGGCGGGTCTCTCCTCTAAGTAGGCGTATGTGCCCTCACTGAAGACTGGTGACATCATCATTCTGTGTGAGCGGTGGAAGGGAGAGGATGTCACAGCTCTGCAGACCTCCTAAAATGCCCCATTCTCATGCCTGCAGAGCTGTCAACTCCCTCCACAAGCTCCTTGTAACCAGAACACCTGAATTGCTGTAAACAGTTAAACATACAGCCTGAAATGTTAAAACAAATGCACTCTGCTCCCCTCTCTGTTATCAGGCAATAGGTAGAGGGAGAGCAGAGTGCATTTCTCACATTTGTTTCATAGGCTGTGTTATATATGTGTATTATATCTGGAAGCTAAAAGAGTAATTACCCAGATCCTTCACATAGAGCTGTCACTGTGAGAGGGGCAGAGAGGAGCTCAGGCAGCCTTTATTACACAGCTCAGAGAGAGAGTAAAAGAATGAGAGCATAGACACAGCCAGCACAGAAAGCCACTTTGTTTCCTTTTCACACAGCTCAGAGGGAAGACAGTGCAGGCAGCCAATCACAGCATAAGGACGTGTCCCACACAGGGGGTGTTTCGCGAACAGGGCTGAACTAAATATGCAGCTAATCACAGCAAAGGGGGTGTGGCCCAACACCAGGCTTCTGATTTAGCTCTAGACACTCACAGATTAGCTCATAGCTGGTATACTAAATGATTTAGGTAATACAAACCAATTGCAAAACTGCTTATTTTTACTGTCCCCAATATTACAGATATGATTCTTGTAACGAGAAAACCCCTTTAACTCTGCTACAAGGCTTTCTAATTTTGTGCATGATTATTCCTATTTTAAACCTTGTAAGGGTTGACGCACCAGTGAATGTACTTGTTCCATGATGTGGACTGCTAGCTTATTAATAAGGTTCAAACACATTTTTACGGCCTGAAATGTTAAAATAGTGGTGTGCGTGTACTTTTCATGTCTAAAAGTTATTGTAAGCTTTGGTCACACTGTCTAAGAATGTGCCAAACTGCACACAGCAGGTCATGCTGTTTGATCATTTTGGCTCATCCTTGTTTAGCTTTTTTACACCAACTATTATTATTGCTGTGCACTAAAACTCTACAGCAGACTTTTTGCACACCGTTTTTCTTTGAAGTCATGCCCTTTTGTGCTACGTCACACTCTGTTGTCAGATGAGGTGCAGGTATCTAAAACACATAATAAATGTTTCTGGTGCATTTTATGTCAGATGTCTGGGGCAATTACTGCAATCCCAGTATCATGTCACACAGTAAGTCCACCATTTCTATACTGATTTATTATAAGGGTTTTTCCAGTTTTATCTGAATAAAGCTTATTCGCCTATTATGAAAAATCTGTAGCTTTCTAATACATTGAGTTTTTTCTATTTACAGTATATCTGCTTGCTGTCAGTAAATGGAAATATCCATTGATTAACTATAGGATGAAGCTTGTCTTGACCGTGGCAAACTAATTCAAATGGACAACTAGTTACACTAAGTGAACCTTGCACCTGTGTCGTTTGAAGGGTCTCATCTGTCAGACCCCAGATATCAAACATTGATGGTATAAGAAGACCACTCAGATTTTTAGTTACTTTCTTGACTTTTTGCTGCTTTTTGCCGTGTGGACGCACCCTAGCTGACTCCTGACTTTATTCTGATTTACTCACTCTGTTTGTCATCTCATGGACATTTAACCACATATCAGAATAAACTGCCAGACCAGCTGCTGTTTGCTTCTATGTGATCCAAGGAAAGGGTGACCTGTATAAAAAATTACCAAGGCAAAGGGCTGCATGTGGTTCTTTGGCCGTCTATAACCAACTACTCATCAAGTGACTAACACCAGAGTCTTATTCTGTACTGTTACTGATGGCTAAAATACCTTTCTTCATGGTCATCGCTGATAAGTCATGACACTGTGAAATGAACAGTAAACTTCTGTTAACCTGTTACAAATGCAAGGCTAATGCATTTCTTGGCATTTAAAGGGGTGTTCCCACTATAGATTTTTATGCCATATCGATAGGATATGCCATCAAAGTCTGATAGGTGCATATCCCACTTTTGGGATCCGCACCTATTTTAGAAACAGGCCCCTAAAAGTGTTGTCTCAGAATGGAGAGCTGGTCGCAGTTGTGCATGACTCTCTATTCTGTTTTATGGGGGTTTGGAGCACAGGTGACTGTGTTTTAAACTCCCATAGAACATAATGGAGAGTTGTGCACGGTCGTGACCAGCTCTTAATTCGGAGTAAAATTCTGGCGCTTTTAGTAAATGTCTATATAAAGGGTCTCTTCTTGTAGTTGTCCTTAATTAACCTGAATGGTAAAAGGGGATGTTTTTCTAACAAAAAAAGGTAGCTGTACAGATGGGACAAGCCTTTTAATATATTGAGAAATAGTATTCATTTCTAATTTACTTTGATATAATTACCCTTGGTATTTAATTAAATTGGTGATAAATTTTCATATACATAGCTTATTAGAGCATACGGACTCCAGTTCTAAAACGTTTGTTTTTATTTGTATTGAATCTGTAAGTGATCACAGATATGCTTTTCTACATTTGTCACTAACCTGACTTAGGCTAGATGACCACCTTTTTAATTATCTGCTGTACTAGCCAGGATCTAAGACGTTTAACCCCTAAGATGCTGCTGTCAGTAACAACTGTAACACCTAAAGGGGCTCTCTCTGTTACCTTCCATCTCACCCCTATGATACAATGCATTTCCATTAAAGCCAGGGCTCTAATAGTGGCCCCCAAGTATGCCATGTATGAAAGCCTATTAGGCCTTGTCATAGTAAAAGCTAAAAGGCATAATATACTGCTCTACATATCTAATGCAGTGTAATATGTAAAGAAACAGATGCTTGTCAAAAGAAAGCTTAAATCAATGCTAGAATTTATGCTTTTTAATCATGCTGAATTTCCCCTCAAAAAAGTAATTAAAACTATTCAAAAGGTGGTAATGTACCTACTCCATGGTGAACATAGTAAATTTATATTGTAAAAAAAATTTAAGGTTTTTTTTAATTCCCTTTTTTTCGAGGTAATGTTAAAATAAAAAAAATTAAAAAGTCAATCTTTTATAGTATAAATTCCCACCAAAATGGTACGATTAAAAATCACAATTTGTAACACAAAAACAAGCTCTTATATAGATAGTAAATTAAAAAGTTATGAATCTTGGATGAAAAATTAATGAATAAATCAATGAAAATTAATTAATTTTCATGACAAATCTATTTTAGATAGATAGATCGAAATTGCTCAATTATTAAGACCCAAACAGGCCAGTCACTTATTTTTTAAAGGGGTTTTACATCTTATAAGGCTAAGATATGCCATAACAATGTGATCACTGGGGTCCCACCTCTTGGGACTATTTCTGGGCACCCCCTGTGCATTGATCTGCAAGACTGTTCCATTAGATTAGGATGTGTTGCAGTTCCCTGAAAAGATGGAGGCCGGGTACATCACTGCACATGAGCGACTGGAGCTGCAGGTTGGACCCACATTAATCATTAATCATGAATTAATCTAGCAACATCTAATCGCTTACTATAGTGGGAATTGTTGTAACATTTGAGAGTTCATGATTAATATATTTACTATTTTGCCATAGGCAAACTTAAACTCGACCGGACCTCTAACCCCTGATAAAGCCAGGCTAGCTGGTGAAACATGTTGGGGAGGTCAGGCATGATGTTTTAAATTGTGATTTCTCACCTCTGTCTACAAGTGTCACCTGCTGCAGACGGTGTCACAAGGGGGCCTTATTTGTTTTGTGTCCATGAGATTAGGGACAACTGCCCATGTAGGAGGCTTGGGATCCCTTACTGGAGCTAGTAAATTGCTGTGTATATAAGGCTTTCCTGTTAATGGGTGGTGCTCCACCAGACTTGATAATAGAAAAGGAGCTATTCCTTCTTTCAGAAGCAGAAAGGGTTAAATGGTGACGTTAAAAATCAGGTTTTTAAATAGTGTGCATAGAGGTTAAGAGTTATACATAATAAAAGTTACGTTTTAGTGTTTTATAGATTGAGAACTGATAGAGTTTAAGTTTGCCTATGGCAAAATAGTAAATATAGTGATCAAAAGTCACTCTCTGTTCTCTTGCGAGATTCCCATTTTTTTGGAGAATATTTTTCATGATTAATATAACCCACTGTTTCCAAAAGAGCTTGCAATCTAGATGCACTAAACACAAGATAACAAATGGTTTTTGATATTGCTCGTATTATTTATTATGTTATGACTGTATTTTAGCATAGTTTGTAATATTTTCAGGCTTTCCTGCCTACTGATGTATGTCTGTGTTCAACACCTTCCCATCATAAGATCCAGGCCTCTGAACTTGTCTATAGGAGATCTTTTGTGTACTGTTATTGTTGTGTTGTCAGGAGCAGATTGCTTATGTATCTATTCTATCAAGACTCTGACCTGTATTAGTGCACCCATGAAACTCTATGAGGATCCATAAAAATACCCCAGTGACATCACTTACATCTGTTTTGCTGCTTAGGTTCAAAGTGCAGTATTTGCTAACAGGGCGGTATAAAGTCTGACTGACAATACTCAGGCTTCATTCTTCTTTCTTCTGTACAACATGTAAGCATATTTTGAGAGGATTAAAATAGTTTCTTTTTTCTATTCATACTTACATGTTGAGTAATTGTACATGCCACAACCCAGAAGAGGAATGTTTTACAAGAATAATAATGTGGCGTTTTATTCTGTACTGTCCCTTTAAATCTGGAAGCATACACAGTAGATAAGTAGGATGCCCCTGACAAATTTTGGCAGAGTGGATGACTGTCTAATGTTTATAGGGGAAACTCTATTTCATTAAATCCTATTCTTTGTTGCTGCTAGACAAAAAATAATTGCCTGACCTTGGTCTGCCCAAGTACACTCAACCAAGTATGCATGTGTATGGTGGAGCTGGCAGATATTACTGTCAGCCAACAGCTATTAGAAGTTTATGGGCAGCATAAGCACCCTATCTTCTGCAAGGACAGAACATGGGCATAGGTTCCCTATGAGTAACATAGTAAATAAGGTTGGAAACAGACATATGTCCATCAAGTCCAACCTGTTAGGCCATGTCCCCACGGCACGGGTTTTCGGCCGGATTTTCAGCCGGTTCGCGGTTTTTCAGACCACCTGAAAAACCGGCTGAAAATGAGCACAATTGTGCTCTATGGAAAACCCGTGCAGCAGTCCCCAATGCACGGGTTTTCCGCCCGGCGGTTTTGCCGCCGGCGATAAAACATTGAGCAAGCACCTTCTTCCGTCCAGTTTTCGGATGGAATCTGTGCTTCTCAATGGGAGGGCTCTTCTCCGCTCATCGCGGAGAAAAAACGTCCGCCCCGCAACCGTGGGGATGGGCGCAAAAAGGACAAATATTTGTCCTATGCCGTGGGGATGCGCCCTTACTCCACAGTGTTAACCCAGACAAAAACCCTATGAAACAGATAGCAATTGTCCCAAACAAGAGGACCGAGTCTTTCCCGGCTCGAAATATGGCAATCAGAATAACAACTGAATCAATTTCCCATCTCTAGAATCTAGTCCCCTTAGCCTGTAATGTTATATTTTTAAAGAAAGGCATCTTGCTGTCGGGGTTCCTCAGGGATCCGTTCTTGGTCCTATCCTCTTTTCACTCTACACAGCCCCCATTGGACAAACCATCAGCAGATTTGGCTTCCAGTACCATCTCTACGCTGATGACACTCAACTATACACTTCCTCCCCAGACATCACTCCTGCTTCTACAAAACACCAGTGACTGTCTGTCCGCTGTCTCTGACATCATGTCCTCTCTCTATCTCCAACTACACCTCACTAAAACTGAACTTCTAGTCATCCCACCATCTACTAACCAACCTCACCCTGCTATTTCTCTCTGTGTGTGGTACCACCATAACTCCTAGGCAGCAGACCCGCTGTCTGGGGGTTATACTAGACTCTGATCTGACCTTCACTCCCTATATCAAATCCCTTGCCCGCTCTTGTCACCTGCACCTCAAGAACATCTCCAGAATCCGTCCATTTCTCACTGTGGAAACAACTCAAATTCTCATTGTTGCTCTTATTCATTCTCGTCTTGACTACTGTAACTCCCTACTTGTTGGTCTTCCTCTCTGTAAACTCTCCCTCTCCAATCTGTCCTGAATGCAGCAGCCAGGCTTGTCTTCTTTCCAGCCGCTATACTGATGCCTCTACCCTGTGTCAGTCTCTACACTGGCTGCCTATTCAGTACAGAATACAACATAAATTCATCACTCTCACACATAAGGCTCTCCACAGTGCTGCACCCCATACATCTCCTCCCTTATCTCTGTCTACCACCCTACCCGCTCTCTCCGCTCTGCTACTGATCTAAGCTACACACCTCACTCATCCGAACCTCCCCATGCCCGTCTCCAAGATTTTGCATGAATTGCACAGTTTCTCTGGAACTTGTTTACCCCATGTGATCAGGCACACTCACAACCCTCCACAGTTTTTAAGTGCGCTCTGAAACTCATCTTCTTAGACAAGACTATCCAAATCCCCTAATTGTCACCCCCAATTCTGTCACAGATTCGTCAACTTCCCTGCACTTTGGCACCCACAGGCACTTATCTTTAAGATACTGTAATGGTTTTGGAGCAGGTTTCATCACTTTTTATGTATACTACCCCATATTTATGTAACATGGCTGGTCCATTGTAAACCAAGCACTTGTCCACCCTTTGTTTCACCCATACACCCCCTAATAGATTGTAAGCTCATGCGATCAGGGCCCTCACACCTTGTGTCTCCAATTTGTCAGCTAGCTTTTTATATAATGTAATGTCTGGTTTGTCTGTTCTTATTCCCCTCTATATTGTAAAATAGAGAGGGCGAATTGATTCTAACGAAAGTGGTAATTCGATTAGAATTCAGGAAAAACTGTCGGTTCGGAACGAAGTCGAACTTTGGTGGTAACTTCGGTGAACGAATTTTGCTTTTGATTGATAAAATGGCTGCGAGCACATGGCGTTAACATGGGGCAAAGCAATCTGGTAGGAAGAAGGGCAATAGCCTGCATTGACATTGCCAAGGAGATGAAGCCAATCAGAGACCGGCGGTTTTATTCTGTGACGTCACCGCACTATATAAGAGCCGTAGGCGCGCCGCTGAGCTCACGCAACTCCTCTCACTGTACTGATATGAGGAAGGTGCTTGCTGCGGTATAGCTCTTTCTGAAGAACTGAGTTTTATACAGCGATTTCCTGAGTGGAGGGTGTCTCAGCTTGTCCTCAGAGACTGTTCACTGAAAGTTTTCTATTTCTGATTTTTTTGGTGTATTGATCAGAAATCCAGTGCATCACTGCAAGCTGCATCTTACACTCAAAATCCAATGGGATCTAAGCCAGTTCCGGTTGTCTTCATTAAAAGAAAACGCGTTTTTACAATACAAATACCACTTTTTCATTTTTGGCTGGCTGAATTCCTATTGCCAATTTACATCCAGGGGTATTAAGCGTTTGTTTTGCTGTGTGCTGACAAAAATAAACCGTCTTTTTCACGCCAAATATATATATTTTTTTTTTGGTAAGCTATTCACAAGCAGATAGGCTAATTACGAACTGTATCTCTTGTTTGTGGCGTAGAAAACACGCAATTGTAACACGAACTCCAAAGCTACTATTTGTGCGGCTCATCTTTGGCGCATTTTACATCCTGGGGTTAATTAAGCGTTGTTTTGCTGTGTGCTGACAAAAATAAACCGTCTTTTCAACGACAAATATATATATTTTTTTTGGTAGCCTAATTCACAAGCAAAGGCCAATTACTACTGTACTCTTGTTGTGTGGCGTAGAAAACACGCAATTGTAAACACGCTACAAAGCTACTAGTTTGTGCGGCTCAATTCTTTGCGCAATTTAATCCAGGGTTAATTAAGCTTGTTTTTGCTGGGTGCTGACAAAAATAAACACGTCTTTTTTCAACCCAAATATATATATATTTTTTTGGTAGCCTAATTCACAAGCAAAGGCTAATTACACTGTAATCTCTTGTGTGTGGCGATAAAACACGCAATTGTAAACACGCTACAAAGCTACTAGTTGTGCGGCTCCAAATTCTTTGGCGCAATTTTTCATCCAGGGGTTAATTAATGCGTTGTTATTGCTTGGAGTTCTGACAAAAATAAACCGTCTTTTACAACGACAAATATATATATTTTTTTTGGTATCATAATTCACAAGCAAAGGCTAATTAAAACTGTATCTCTTGTTGTGTGGCGTAGAAAACACGCAATTGTAAAACGCTACAAATCTAATAGTTTGTGCGGCTCAATTCTTGGCCAATTTAACATCCAGGGGTTTTAATTAAGCGTTGTTTTGGCTGGTGTGCTGACAAAGAATAAACCGTCTTTTTCAACGCCAAATATGATATATTTTTTTTGTAGCCTAATTCGCAAGCAAAGGCTAAGTACAACTGTATCTCTTGTTGTGTGGCGTAAGAAAACCACCAATTGTAACACGCAACCAAGCTACTAGTTTGTGCGGCTTCAATTCTTTGGCGCAAATTACATCGCAGGGTTTAATTAAGCGTTTTTTGCTGGTGTGCTGACAAAAATAAACCTCTTTTTCAACGCGAAATATATATATATTTTTTTGTAGCCTATATTCACAAGCAAAGGCCTAATTACAACTGTATCTCTTGTTTTGTGGCGTAGAAAAACACGCAATTGTAAACACGCTACAAAGCTACTATTTGTGCGCTCAATTCTTGGCGGCAATTTACAACCAAGGGATTAATTAAGCGTGTTTTGCTGGTTGCTGACAAAAATAAAACCGTCTTTTTCAATCGCTCAAATATATATATTTTTTTTGGTAGCCTAATTCACAAGCATCCTAAGGCTAATTACACTGTTCTCTGTTGTGTGGCGTAGGAAAACACGCAATTGTAACACGCTACAAAGCTACTAGTTTGTGCGGTCTCAATTCTTTGGGCGCAATTTACATCCATGGGTTTAATTAATCGTTGTTTTCTGTGTGCTTGACAAAAAATAAATCCGTCTTTTTCACGCCAATATATATATTTTTTTTTTGTAGCATAATTAACAAGCAAAGGCTAATTACAACTGTATCTCTTTTTGTGTGGCGTAGAAAACACGCAATTGTAACACCTACAAAGCTACTAATTGTGCGGCTCAATTCTATTGGCGCAATTTACATCTGGGGTTAATTAAGCGGTGTTTGCTGGTGTGCTGACAAAAATAAACCCGTCATTTTTCAACGCCAAAATATATAAATATTTTATTTTGGTAGCCTAATTCACAAGCAAATGCTAATTACAACTGTATCTCTTTGTTGTTGGCGTAGAAAAACACGCAATTGTAACACGCTACAAAGCTAACAAGTTTTGTGCGCTCAATTCATTGGCGCAATTTTACATCCAGGGTTAATTAAGTCGTTGTTTTTTGCTGGTGTGCTGAAAAAATAAACCGTCTTTTCAACGCCAAATATATATATATTTTTTTGGTAGCCTAATTTCACAAGCATAGGCTAATTACAACTGTACCTCTTGTTGTGTGCCTTATAAAACACGCAATTGTAACACGCTACAAAAGCTACTAGTTTGTGCGCTTCAATTCCTTTGGCGCAATTTACATTCCAGGGTAATTAAGCGTTGTTTTGCTGTGTGCTGACAAAAATAAACCGTCTTTTTGCTTTCAACGCCAAAGATATATATATTTTTTTGGTAGCCTAATTCACAAGCAAAGGCTAATTACAACTGTATCTCTTGTTGTGTGGCGTAGAAAACACGCACTCAAAACACGCTACTAAGCTACTATTTGTGCGCTCAATTCTTTGAGGCGCAATTTACATCCAGGGGTTAAGATTAAGCGTTTGTTTTGCTGTTGGCTGACAAAAATAAACCGTCTTTTTCAACGCCAAATATATATATTTTTTTTTTGGTAGCCTAATTCAACAAGCAAAGCTACTTACAACTGTATCCTTGTTGTGTGGCGTAGAAAACACGGCAGTTGAAACACGCTACAAAGCTACTAGTTTTGTCGGCTCAATTCTTTGGCGCAAATACATCCAGGGTTAATTAAGCGTTTGTTTTGCTGGTGTGCTGACAAAAATAAACGTCTTTTTCAACGCCAAATATATTTATTTTTTTTTTGGTAGTCCCCCCCCTAATTCACAAGCATAGGCCTAATTACTACGGTATCTCTGTTGTGTGGCGTAGAAAACACGCATTGGTACACGCTACAAAAGCTACTAGTTTGTGCGGCCTCAATTCTTGGGCGCAATTACATCCAGGGGTTAATTTTAAGCGTTGTTTTGAACTGTGTGCTGATAAAAAATAAAAATAACAGTCTGTTTTCACGCAAATATATATATTTTTTTTTGTAGCCTAATTCACAAGCAAATGCTACATTACAACTGTATCTCTTGTTGTGTGGCGTAGAAAACACTCAATTGGTAAACACCTACAAAGCAACTAGTTTGTGCGGCTCAATTCTTTGCGCAATTTACATCCAGGGGTTGATTAAGCGTGTTTTGCTGGTGTGCTGACAAAAATAAACCGTCTTTTTCAACGCCAAATATATATTTTTTTTTTTTTGGTACCTAATTCACAAGCCAAGCTAATTACAACGTATCGTCTTGTTGTGTGGCGTAGAAAACAACGCAATTGTAACACCAAAAATGCTACTATTTTGTGGTGGCACAAATCTATGCGCAATTTAACATCCAGGGGTTAATTAAGCGTTGTTTTTGCTGCGGTGCTGACAAAAATAAACCGTCTTTTTCATAAACACCGAAATAAATACATTTTTCTTTAGCATAATTCACAAGCGAAGGTTGATTAAGCCTGTTTGTGCTTTTACATTTAGTAAAACACACAGTGCTTGTAAACGACACATACAAGTAAATTTTTCCTGGCCATTTGAGGAGCGCAGTTTATATCCAAGGTTACCCAAGCATTGTTACTGGTTCATTTGGAGTCAAAAACAGGGTGTAATATTTATCATATACAGATAGCTTCTAACAAACGTGTCTGTACATTTTAGAACAAACAGTATGTCAGACAGAGAGTTCAGCTCTGCAACTGCGAGAGGCAGTTTGGCACAATACATTTCTGAAACGGGCCCCAGGTCGCAGCACAGCAATGGGGGACGTCGCAGCCAGGGGTCACTCGGTTGATGCCACAACTGCCGTGTCATCGTAGCGTGCCGTGTTTGTTCAGCAACCCAAGGGTTCTTGATTGGTTTGACTAGGTCATCCTCTTCCTCCATATGACATCTGACAACCCCAGCCAAGAGTCGTGGGAACCTCTAGACACAACACTTAGTTGGCATGGCCCGGGAGCGGGTCCAGCGGCCTCATACCTGTCCCACAGCCCGCCTCTGTCCCAACCAGTTCCCTCAAGCCAGGATCTACTATGTGTTCTTGGCTTCAGCTCCACTAATTAGCGAGATAACAAATTGAGGATGGCAGTCAAGCAGCTTGACGTGGCAGCGAAAAATGGGGCCAATAATCCCCTGCTTCTGCATTAGGCGGCAAAGTATAGATGTGGTGAGTGTGATGGGAGGTAATGTGGTGAGTGGTCAGCCTCGGATTACCAAGACCGGTGATGAGGACAGTAGGTTGACGATGAACACAAATATATGATGATGTAAGCCGACCGCACTTGGGAGCCGGGTGAAGCAAGGCTTCAACAATCCGTGCAGGATAAGATGGGCGTCAGCTTGCGCCGTCAGGCAGCGGCCTGCGCAGCAGAGTAGGTTTGTGTGGCCGTGAGTCAGCAGGTAGCATCAGAGTGAGATCGGAGCCAAGCTGCCACGGTGTAGAAAACTCGCTTCGCAGGTCCAATACAGTAGCGCACAGTGGCTCAGCGAGGCAGCCCGCGCAGTAGCTCACTCATTGCGGAGCGTTGCGGTAAAATCATCTACTCGGGCGGTGTGGCAGTTCTTTGCTAAGACACCGGATGAGCCGAATATGGTATATGTAAATCTGTGCAGAAAGTGAAGCGTGGCCGTGGATCTAACGTTGGGCACAACGGCCCTGCGTCAACACATTCAGCGCACCAACCGTTGGCCTGGGAGAAACGTGGCTCAGGATGTGGTGGTCCATCCTGCCGCTGCATCAGCGGCCGTGAGCACGCGATGCCATGTTTCAGCCAGTCCAAGCTCCACCACCTCGTGCAGAAGGCAGCTGTTTCCTTTTGAATCCTCTCCCGGTCCAGATGCTCCTGCTCCCACGCTACCATGGCGCCAGCAGGCGTTCAGAGAGGCATTGTAAAGAGACAACAGTATGCGTCCAACCCATCCTAAGTGCATCGCTGACCGGCTCCTGTCCAAGTTGTTGGTAACTGCAGTCCCTCCTTTCCAAATGGTGGACCTGCACCATTCAGAGAACTAATGCTTGTGCCGAGCCGAGATGAGAGTTCCAAGCCGTAATTTCTTTTCCAAAAAGCAGTACCACACTTCATAAATATGTAGAACAGAAAGTGTGTCAGTCCTTGAGCTTATCTTTTTGTTCCAAGTTACACGGCAGCGCGGACGTCTTGAGCTGTAACTTACGGTCAGGGCCAGTACATGTCCTTTACGGCCCACTGGGTGATGGCTTCTGCCCAGGCACACCAACACTTGGATAGGAGACCCCTTTCTCCTCCACGTTGTCAAACCTGCTGCTGCCCTGCGCCCAATGTGCCGCCTCCTCTCCTCCACCACCACACCACCATCTCCAGCCTCCCCTAGTACTGCTCCATCAGACCAAAATGTGTAGGGCACAGCGGATGTCACGCGTACTAACACCTACTTGCCTCGGCGAACAAAGTTCACCAGGGGAGGAAACCTGCTCCGCTTCATTGCAAGAAGAAAATAGATGTGGTGTGCTTTTCTCCGCGCCAACTTGGCAAATCGGAAACCATGGTGACGGAACAATGGGAGGAAACATGTGTCCCCGCGCTGCACCGAGGAGGGAATGGTCCCATGCGCCCTGCATGGCGCACGTGTTCAATCCCTGGTTTGTAAAAAGGTTCCTGACAAGTCTGTTCCCACCGATCTTCAGAAACATTCCAGAAAATGGGCAGGAAAACCTGTGCATGCAACTTTTATCCATTCGTACAACGCAGGACATGAAACACCCGCCTCGAGTTTGCCAGCGGCAGAACGCCTCCCCCAACACGCTCCTGATATGCGATGGTTTCCAACCCGCATGGAATTCCCAGCCCTGGCACATGTTTTGGACCGACGGTGATGAACAGAGAAAAGGGCCATAACGATTTTTTTGATGACCAGGCAGAGCAGAATTACTCCCCTGTGGTACTTTGATGTCAGCCAGTGTTGGCAGCCTCATGCGTGACACCTGCCGTTTGTTGAGGCCATCGAGAGGCCCCACGTTTTATTTTGCAGTCCAGCCAGACTACGGGGATGAAAATAACGTCCATTCCACTGCTTTCATGTCCTGGAACGATGCTTGAAAAATCTGTCCTGGGCAGGACTGGAGATGTGGCGACTACATCTCGTGGGCCACATGAAGTCCGTGGGGAACTAGAAAATGGAGGAGGAGGTGGAGGAGGACATTGGAGGCAGAAGCATTTGTCTGGTGAAATGAGTGGATTTTCCTACCCATGTGACAAAAATAAAAAAAGAGAGGAGGAGCAGGAGCCAGCCTGGAGGAAGGTTTGGGATTGGAGATGAGAAGACGAGGCAGAATGACCCCAAGCAACCGTGGCCAGTATACAGTGGAAAATGGGAGGCAGGGAGCCCCTCGGAGTCACTTGTGCCAGATGTCCCCAGCATGCATATTTTGCCTGCTAGTGACAGCCGTAATAGTCCCAGCATCCGGCAGAGGGATGACCTTCTGGCTCTCCACCCCTATTGACCCCTCGCTAAACCGGGTCACCAAAATGGGAGCCTATTTTTCCCCAGCTATTGAAGAGGGAAGACAAACTCAAAATTACTATAGGAAATCCCTCCGTAATCAAGTTTTGGCCGCTGCCCTATGTGGGGCAATCGTCCCACCTCTGACATGTGTCTGAATCGGGGGTTTCCCTCAGCGCTCACTTAACTACTGCCGGCGGCTGCTGGGGGGAAGGTGGGGGGGTAGGAGTCAGTAATAAACCAGCTTCCAATCAGCAGTTAACCTAATCCTGGAGTCGACTAATGAAGCCAAGCTTCCTTCACCCGGCTAGGGTGAGTAGGCATCCACCAGACAGCAGCAGCAGCAAGGACCTGGAGCCATTCCCTGAAACCAACAGGTTTGATGGCCTACTGTGACAGCAACTCTGCACCCCAGTTAGAAAGATCCCACCTCCGCTGGACTAACTGGGCACAGCCAAACTGGAATGGGTTGCCCCGCAACCTTCCGAGTTATTGCAGTGGAGAAGCTTTCCCTTGCCCGCCCAGTAGTGTCACATCAGAGCGGTGTACAGTGCGGCGGGCCATTCGTTACCTCCCAAGGAAACCCGCTTGTCACCAACGGGGAAATGTTTGAACGACTGGACCCCTTTTGTCAAGATGAAAAATCAGGCATGGGATCGGCCAGGAATTTCCACACACGACAATGCCTTAGGCGTCAGTCTGGGTTTCCATAAACTACCTGCCTCAGCCCAACTTATTCTGATGCCGCCACCCGCCTGATGCCACAACATCTGCTGAATAGTTGTTCTCCATCTGCCCTACCACCGTTCTTTACCAGTGACTGGTATTGCCACCCAACCCTCAACACTTCTGTCATTGTGCCACTCTATGTGCTCATGCTGCAGCTTGCTTGTTTGCTGTGTTGCCGTGACATCCACACTGTGTCCATTGTGCACACTGCGGCCTGGTACTGGATGTTTTTGCCCACCTCCAAATGGTCCATTGTGCCACTCTCGAACCTCCAATGCTGTTTGCTCCTGTCATCACCTCCACTCTCTGTCATTGTGCCACTGCCTGAACCCTCATGCTGCTAAGCCGCCGTGACCTCCGCTCTCAGTCAGTGTTGCCGCTCTGTGGCCTAATACTATTTGCCACCTGCAAATGTCCCAAAATTGTGGCCACTCTCTGAACCTCATGCTGCTTGCTGTTGAACTCCTGTCCGTGGCCCTCCACACTGGTGTCCATTTTGCCAACTGTCCCTGAACCTCCTGCTGCTGCCGTGGGCCTGCTGCCGTGCCCTCCACACTGGTGCCTACTCCTTTTTATGCCACCTCCAGAATTTGTCCATTGTGCCACTGTTCTGACCTCATGCTGCCTTCCCGTGGCTTTGCTGCCTGTGCCCTCCCACACTGTGTCCATTGTTGCCACTGTTCCTGACCTGATGCGCTGCTGTTGCTCCTGCCGGCCCTCCACACTGTGTCATTGGACCACTTCTTGAGCCTACTCCGTTTTTTGCCAGCTCCAGTAATTTGTTCATTGTAGCCTCTGCCCTTGACCTCATACTGCTGCCCGTGACCTCCACTGTGTGATTGTGCCACTCTGTGCCCTAATACTGTTTTCCACCTCATAATGTCATTGTGCCACTGTCCAGACCTCATACTGCTGCCTCGTGACCTCCACACGGTATCAATGTGCCACTCTGTGCCTAATACTGTTTTGCCGCCTCCATATGTCATTGTGCCACTGCCGTCCTCATACTGCTGCCGCTGTGACCTCCACTGTTTGATCGTGGCCACTCTGTGCCCTAATACAGTTTTTCCACCTCCATAATGACATTGTGCCACTGTCTGACCTCATACTGCTGCCGCCGTGACCTCCACACTGTATCATTGTGCCACTCTGTGGCCTAATACTGTTTTGCCGCCTCCATAATTACATTGTGCCACTGCCTGACCTCATACTGCTGCCGCGTGACCTAACACACTGTGGATTGTGCCACTCTGTGGTCTAATACCTGTCTTGCCGCCTCCATAATGTCATTGTGCCCACTGTCTGACCTCATACTGCTGCCGCCGTGACCTCCCACACTGTGTGATTGTGCCACTCCGTGCCCTAATACCGTCTTGCCGCCTCCATAATCTCATTGTGCCAACTGTCTGACCTCAAACTGCTGCTGCCGTTGACCTCCACACTTATCATTTGTGCCACTCAGTGGCCTAATACTGTTTTGCCGCCTCCATAATGTCATTGTGCCACAGCCTGACCTCATACTGCTGCCGCCGTGACCTCCACACTGTGTGATTGTGCCCTCTGTGGCTTAATACTGTTTTCCCGCCTCCAATTATGTCATGTGAGCACTGCCCTGACCTCATACAGCAGCCGCCGTGACCCCACACAGTGTGATTGTGCACTCTGTGGCCTAATACTGTTTTTGCCACCTCCAGATATCATTGTGCCACTGTCTGACTCATACTGCTGCGCCGTGACCCTCCACACTGTGTGATTGTGCCACTCTGTGCCCTAATACTGTTTTTTCCGCCTCCATAATGTCATTGTGCCACTGTCTGACCTCATACTGCTGCCGCCGAGAACCTCCACACTGTAACATTGTTGCCCACTCTGGGCCTAATACTGTTTTTTGCCGCCTCCATAATGTCCTATTGAGCCACTGCCTGACCCTCATACTGCTGCCCGCCGTGACCTCCACACTGTGTGATTGTGCCACTCTGTGAGCCTAATACTGTTTTGCCACCTCCAAATGCCATTGTGCACGTCTTGACCCATACTGCTTGCAGCCGTGACTCCGACACTGTTGATTGTGCCACTCTGTGGCCTAATACTGTTTTGCCGCCTCCAGAATGTCATTGTGCCACTGCCAGACCTCATGCTGCTGTGGCTGCCGCCGTCACCTCCACACTCTATCACTAATGTTGCTCACCTGAGCTCTCAGCTTGTTTTTTCCAGCATTCGCTAGCATGACTTTATCCGGCTACATTCCCAGCTTGATGTTTTTGGCAGTTTTGCCCTCTTAATTGCCCATGAATTTTATAGTGAAGCTATTCTAAGAGCGGCGGCAGTCATGTGCGTGTCAATCTAAACACAACATTGTATGAAGACCTAACCAACTCCCTCTGCTTATTTAAGCATGGCACAACGTTCACAGCACCCTGCAGGCTTCCTGGGCAGCCTGTAAATAGCGTTTTTTAACGTGATTAGTGCCGAAGTAATTCGGACCGAAACGAATTTTGTCGGAAAAATTTCGCGAAGAGACCGAGACCGAATTTTTGAGAAATCGGCCAAACTCTAATTGTAAAGTGGCTGGCCGGAATATTGTTATTTGGCGCTATATAAATAAAGAGTATTATTATTATTATTATTATTATTATTATCTAAGCCCCTCTTGAACTTGTTTAATGAATCCACCATCACAACCTTGAGTTCTATAGTCTCTCCACTTTTACAGTAAAGAATCCTTATCTGTGATGATGGTGAAGCTGTAGAGTATACCCTCCTGTCTTTGTTACAGGTCTAGGTGTAATAAGATCATGTAAGAGATCTGTATACTTTTCACATTTATGTACATGGTAATTGCTTCATCCCTAAACCATCTTTCTTCCAAGCTGAATAACCCCAAGTTTGATAACCTGATTAATATGCTTACCGCCCATAGCATTGGTGCATACACAAATTGCCCATCGTTCAGTCCATCCATTGGACATGACCTATAGACCAGAAGACTCAACTCCATTCAGTACAAAATGGTTGACCGTGGTTAAAATATCCTGTGCCTATTTCCTATCCCAATATCCAGTGTAGCTCTGGAGAACAAACTGCTGCTCTAAGTGAAGTGAAATACAGAGAAGACTAATCAAACACATATTTCTGGCTGTATGCACAGGTACATGCAGATGCATCATCATATGATCTTATCATGGGCAGTGATACATTACTAGCTAACTTCTGCTCCATTAACATCTCCACGATCCTGCCTCTGTACGCAGTAGGCTTTTAGTTGGTATGTACAGAGGGAACCTATGATCTCTACTAGGAGGCAGAGTGATATAGGTGGCTGTATCCTCTGCAGAAAATATCCGATAAATAATAAACCATATAAAATACAATATGTGTAAAACATATTACTTCTAGATGTAGCAAATTGTTTCTACCCCATATAAGACTGTCCACATGGAACTGCTGGTCTCAGCGTGTGATCTGTACAGTACTTCGTGTCAGCGGCTATTTAAATAGCGCCTCAATTTGGTATCATACATTATGCAAACGGTTTTTATCCTGAGGTCAGTGTGTGATTATAGCCGGGACATGTCTTCGTGATATTTAAGAGGTGATGAGATCTATTTGTACTGCTTGACGTAGTCACAATATGACTTGCAAAATTAAACTTAGCATCGTCAAAGCATATTCTATTTTGTGTAGTGAGCCACAAGCAACAAGGTCCAAACAATAAATGGTCCAACCATCCCATAATACAAAAGCTAGTGACTCTTACTGAATCAATATACAAAACTACCCATATACATCACTTAGCACTAAATGTATTAACTATACCTATTTATTTCAAATACACGCTAAAACTTACACTACCCTACTAAACCCTCAAAACAACTAGAAAACCTCACTATTCCAACAGGATCCTCGCCCCAATACGGGCGCCCCTACCCGAACCTATCCTTACTATCAATCCCTACAATTCCCTACTATCAAGATACATAATAACAATAACTCCAATATGTCATTAAAAAAAAATATCAATCATATAGTACCTAGATATCTTAGAAATATATAAATTATTGTATAAATCACAAAAAACTAATTAAATGCATAAATACGTGTAAAAAGGGTCTTTGCTACCCCCATAATTAGTCCCTTTCCTCAATGTAGTCCTCCTACCCTAACCGACACGTTTTCCCCCTAGTCTAATGTAAGGGTTCATCAGGCAAAATGCATTGGAGCAACGTTAAATCCTCGGTACATCAATTCAGATAATGATACATAATAATATAACTATAGGAAAAATATCCAATACAGCGCGTGTCCCAAGATATCTGATATAGGTCCCCTGTGTCCCAGTTAATGGAATGGGTACTACATAGGTCAGGATCACCACCTTAAATAGATGGTGTAGGAGCCGTGCTCTTACCTGCTTCCGGACGCCCAGGTGATGAGCCACGCTGATGTGGTCGACACCATATCCTCAACAGCGCTCATTACACAGTTATTACTATAGTGGAAATGAGTAAAAACTGGAAAAGAGGAGAAAAAGTCCAGAGCAACCAACCAGTTCCCAGCTTCTATTCCTCAGGGGCTCTGTTGTAAATAAAAGCTACAATCTGAGTGGTTGCTGTGTGGAGCGTCCCACTTTTCTTTTAATTCGTTTTGATAAATCTTCCCTATTTTGTACATGAAGAATTGTATATTTTATGGTGGATTCCTCTTTTCGAAGACGGTAGTTTTTGGTGGTCAACTTCCATATTCATAGGTCTGATCTCTACTGACATTTGTGTCATCCATAATTTACCTTCTGTGATCCATTATTAAATGCCTTGACTTTCCCTTCATGGGGTGAAAAATGGCCACCAGGCATTACAGCTCCTCTGTGAGTTATCGGCCAACTTTCTCAGAACTCTGGATGGCAAACCTGCCTAATGATGATTTATCACTTGCTTCTGAATAAGGCCATCATGGTTTCCATTACCACATCATTGCCAAATCCACAGACACATCGGGGCAGATTTATCAAGACTTGGCCTCATTTATGAAAACTGTTTAACTGTAAGGGGATGTTCACATGGCGCATTTGCAGGGCGTATTTCGGGGTCTAATTGCGCTGCAATATGTCCAGAGTACGTCCTGCAAATATGGTAAACTCATAGCACTGATTGAGTGCTGTGAGTTTCAGACGTACGTGCCAGGAGAAAGAAGTGACATGGGGAAAGTGAAAGTCAGGGGGAGGGTGGTTGAAAGTAAGCACATAGTATGGCATATAGCAGTGCGTACTGTCCGCGACACTATACGACGGTGTTTTAGAAGTATGCGCTGACCAGCCCGTACTTCTAAAGTGCTCTCGGGAAGAAGTGACATGTAACTTGTTTCTCCCGGCGCGTACTTTGCGCTGGGGAAAACTGCAGGTAATCATAGCTCTCAATGGGAGCTATGAATTACTGTCATAGCTGGCCATACTTTGGGCTTATTGCCACGCAATTACACCCCAAAATATGGCCTGCAAATACGATGTGTGACTGTGTCTGTTGCATAGCAACCAATCACAGCTCAGCTTTCATTTCTTATACTGCCCTGATAAAATGATTGGGTGCTATAGGCATCACAGATAGATTTACTGTTAGTTTTCATAAATGAGGCCTAAGGTCTAACGGTACATCCACACGGTGAGGGTTTTTCATCGGATTTGGAAACCATCTGAAAACCGACTGTCAACCATTCCCATAGACTTTTATAGAAAATCCACTAACTAGTCTATACTGGACGTTTTTTCTACTGGGCAAATTTGCGAAAAACTCGGAACGTGCACAATCTTCCAACCGGTTTTTGGGCGGACGGTATGCTAGTCAATGGTTAAAGGGGACAGGTGAATCCTCAAACCTTAGACAGAACCATCCCCAAAATCATTCAAAAGACAATAATATTTAAGAATCCAACCAGCATTTTACAACTGCCGTGTGGCCGTAACCTTAATACTTAGAGAGTATAAACTTCGACTCGACGGTCTTAAAATGTGTCACATTTATCAGTGTTAATAAAGGTGGCGCATGTTAAAACTGTCTAGTCTAAGTTTACCTTTTCTATTAGTTTGCTAACTTTAAGCCACCAATTGTGGCAAATTTGGCACATGCCGTTGCATGCAAAGCCACGTTCGCTTTCTGTGAAACCACACCCTTTATACAGATGCTACGGTCTTTCGTCAGTCAAGGCATAGAATCTGTCTACAACACATAATAAATGTAGTGTAAAGCATGTGCTCTAGTATTATTGGTGCAAATTGTCCCAGAATTCGTTAATCATTGCCTTAAAGGGATTTTACCATGAGGTAAAAACCCCTGCACTGGTTGCTTGCTTGCTGTGAGCCGGCCAAGCATGTGAATGAGAAGAGTGGTGCCTGTGGCAGTCCTCTCCATTCACTTCTATGGGAGCTCCCGAACATTGCTGAGTGCACACACTCGGCTATGTTCGGAAGCCCCCATAGAGGTGAATGAGGAGGACAGGCGCAAGTGCCTCCTCATTCACAAGCTTTTCGGGCTCACAGCTAGCTGCAAGTGACCTGTGCAGAAGGTTTTAACTCATGGTAAAACCTCTTTACTAAATGTTTCCCATTGTCTTATATCAGGACTGTCGTGTTTCATTTTAGCATTCATTATTTGATGTAAAAATTGCACAGCACGCCGCGCTTTTCTTCCTGGTGAATTTTATGAAGCGTCTGACAGTCATGTAAACGTATACTAACCTCTATGACATGCAGGAGTCATAAAAAGCTGGATGAAAACTGGTATAGATGCTGTAGTGGTAGCAATTAGTAATTCCCACCTCTGAAAAATAAAGAACATAAAAATATATCAAAGAAGCATTTAGAAAATATTACACAGTATGTAAATCAAAGACATTACCTTGTGACCACAGCATCAGAACTTCTTCGACAGATAGAAAGTCACTTACAGCTTTATTCCTCATACGGAATGGTTGAAGCTGTGCAGCGATTTACAAAAATTTGCACACAACTTTGTGTGGAGAGATTTTCCAGTTTTATGAAGACTTCTGTATGTTTCCATTTGCACAGTTTTGAAGTTTTCCAATCTCTATCAGTGATTTTGCTGTGTTTGTATCTAGCCTAGGTTATGCTCTGTAAACTAAATGGCCTGGACTGCTTTTAAAGTGTTTTATCTACTTACATCTGCACTGTTGTTTCTGTTCTGTCATAGGATCAGAAAACCAAAAATAACAGCCGTGATGAGTCCGTTATATGACGGACACCAACATTGGCCCACAGACCCTTTTGCCAATAATGGGGTCTGTTGGGTCCCATTTTTTCCCATTACTTCGGATGCAGAAGTGAATCAGGTCAATACAAATATCAGAGCAGGTGTTTGTGTTGCTCATGTATTTAAAATTACCTAGAACAGAATCAACTGTACACACCAAACATGGAGGTAGACAGCCAAAAAATCAAACGAAAAAATCAATATCATAAACCTGCAAAGTGTATGAATACATTAGCCTTTTGCAAAAACTCATTCTTCCAGCAGGTTTGTGTATTCGTACAATTTGTAGGTTTTTTTTATACAAATGCAGCAACCTCACAGCTATAAGGCTGGGTTCACACTGCATTATGCCCAATGTCTGTGGTCTTCATTGGTGTACTCCAGCAGGGTGTACCCCACAACCTTACTAGAGTGTACCCTGCAACCATATAGAAATGAATAGAGCAACGTCGTCCTATTACAAAATTATGATAACATTCAAGTTCTTTGCTTACCTAGACATTTTTAAAACAAGCATATAGGAAACAAATCTACATATGTAAAGGGCATAACACTAATGTGATTATGTCATGGTCTCCTTAACAGCAATAGAAACAAAGATGGGTATGTAGACACTTTCTGAGCAGGACACACATAAAGCATATACCACCCGGAAATAAAGCATAGTCCAAATGTCCAAATGTTTGCTCTATAGATGAGGTTGCTGTTGTTGTGGTATGGATACCTTTTTTCATATTGAAAACCAAAAACATTGGGAGACATGTATGAACAGGGCTGCGCCAGAAGCCTGGTGTCTTTTCAGCCCGATATCTAGTGCAGCCCCATTCTCTATAGTTTTAAACCTGCTGCACGCCAATATCAGGCGCATTACAGAGCGTCCGCGGCACTTTGTAATGCGCCTGATTTCGAGAGGCTTGCGGGAGGCAGGGCGCACTAGAACCCTACGAAGCTATAGATTTACAGCTTGAGTACAATAATTCCAGGCGCATTACTACTGGAACAGGTAAACCACTTTCAAAGTGCTTTACCTGAGCTAGAAATGTTGTTTCTGCGCTAGAAGGCGGCTGATTTATGACCCGCAGTAGACAGGGTTCATAAATCAGGCGCATGCCACAATTTTCATATGCGCAGAAAAATTGGCATCTAAACGCCAAAAATCATACATGTCGCCCATAGAGCATAATGCAGTTTGAAGCCAGCTTTAGAAGTTTTAGGTTTGTACAGGTTTTTAGCCTCTGAATGTACATTAAAGTGCTTCTATTTACTGAAAGCAAGCAGAAATCCTAAAAATGGTGAAGAATATATTGTTTTATTAACTATACATCTAGTAAATCACTGGCAATAGAGCAATACACGGCCTATAGCTTCACACTCTTCTTTCTTTTCCTTGCAACGGAAAACTTGGAAATACTAAAACGCTGGATACATTTCTTGAGAAAAGTTGTATTTATAGGAGATTTCTAAGAACAACATAAATGAGGTAGAAAGTAAATGTACAGCTTTGTAAACAGAGAATAAGTGGCTGTGTACCTTGTAACCTAGTGTACTGCTTCTCCCCTAGAACTACGCTGATTGAGTCATCGGCAAGAAAATCTCCATATAATTGGTATGGAAATCCGAGCAGCACAGTGTGTACATCAAGCCGCTCGTACGCCGTGTATTAATGTCATTTTTACTCACAAATGTTATGAAAGACATACGTGAGCGTGTACCTGAATAGCATTACAGCTTATTTATAAAACAGGTAAAGGCTCAACACGTTGATCTTAGAAATGGCTGCTTAATGTTCTATATACGTAGTATGGCCCCTAGATAGGAATATGTGATGCACTCCACTAGACCCAAATGTGTTCACTAGTGGGAGAATGGATTTATATTGATATTGTACTGTATATCGGCAACGTGAAGCACCACCCACACATATGATGAGGGGTGCACTGGTGGCATCAATAGATTTTACCTCCCAGTGTTTGTATGTAAAAAAAACCATCCCTAATGATTATGGCAAAACTTCTAGATATTGTTAAAGGGGTTGACGCACCACAGAGAACCACTTTAATAAGTTAGGCTTTTTGAGACTTCAGGCAAATAGCTGATTTTGCCAGGATAAGCTATTAATGGCAGAACGTAAAGTCTGATGTATACATGCAGGCATTCAGATGAATTTGTGTCCATACCACACATGCATAGCTAAGTCTACAAGAGCAACTAATAGGGCATAACATTGCAGACGGTTTCCTCTTTAGATTGAGTCTCTGCACTCACTACTGCTGTTATTAGTGAATCTTTTAACAGTATTGTTATATAAATCATTGGCTTTCTCTGCAATTACAAGAGTGGGTCTCTTGTAATCTCATGCATAAGTTTTGTCCACAGCACGGGTCTGGTATCGCAGTTCAAGTGATTGAAGCAGAACTGCGGTATCTAACACTACCCAGGAACAGGAGTTTATGTTATAAAGCCGCTACGTCCTTCCAGTCATATACAAGCCTTGTTGAAGAGGACTTATGTCAAGGCTTATGCAAATGGCCATATTATTGATTTTCGTTGCATAGATCCCATAGAAATGTGTGGGCCCGTACTGCACTTCAGTGTGCTCCGTTGTCAATCTAAGTTTGATTTAGGGCAACAATTACAGGCGCCAAAGCCTGGCACTGCGTTGTGAACATTAAGGGCCACATGTATGAAAACTGTCTAGGTCGAAAACTCTTTTTGTTGCCCATAGCAACCAATCAGAGCGCCCATCTCATTTTTCCAGAGCACTATATGAAATAAAAAAGGAGCTGTGATTGGTTGCTATGAGTAAGAAAGAGAGTTTTAGACCTAGACAGTTTTCATACATGTGGCCCTTAGGCCTTGTCCCCACGACACGGGTTTGCAGCCGGTTTTTTTCGGACGTTCGTTTCAGCTGTTCGTTTTGAAAAACCAGCTGACAAACTTTAAAATGGACCTCGACGGAAAACCCATGCAGCGGTTCTCACTGCACGGTCCGAAAAACATAGGAAATGTTCATTTTTCCAACCGGTTTTCGGACAGAATATGAACATATCAATGGGAGGGCTTTTCTCCGCTAATCACGGAGAAAAGCCATCCCCCTGCGGCTGTGTGCACGGCACGAAAACAGGACAAATACCGGTCGGACAAACCCACCGGTATTTGTCCTGTGCTGTGGGGACACGGCCTTAGTCTTACAGTGGACCTGTTACCTTTCCTGACATGTCTGTTTTAGTAAATACTTGTGCTCCCTGTAAAATAACAATTCTGGAGCATCTTCTCTTATAATGTTCCTCTGTTGTTCCTTTTAGAAATGTATTACTGAATCCGTCAGATGGGTGTTACTATTCCAGCATTCAAATGGGTGTGTCCCTGCACACTTTGATTTTCAGCACCAATTAGACAATGTCAAACTGTGTAGGAAACGCCCACAATTGCTAAAACATCCCTTTGATCGATTGGTAGATAGAGATCTAAGGAAAGATGCTCCAAAAGTATTTACTAAAACAGGCATACCAGGAACGGTCACAGATCATCTTTCAACATTAAACGTACCACATGAATGAGAATTCAGAGGAGTGTCCTTTCTACTTTTCAGTGACCTGCTAATAATTCCCAGTTTAGTTTTGTCTCTTCCCCCGCCCCTCCTCTTCCTTAAGTCTACAAAGCAGGGCTGTACACTGAGGAAGGCAGGCTAAGGGTATGTTCACAGGGTGTAATTGCGCTGCAGTAATATGAAATACGGCCCGCAATTATGATAATTTATAGCTCTTGTTGAGCACTATGATTACCTGCCGGTTTCCCCGATGAGTATTGTGTGCCAGGAGAAAGAAGTGACATGCTTAAAGGGGTTCTGCCACGATGTAATTTTGACGTGGGAATCTCCAAAATGGGAATTTAATCACTTTTCTAAATATATGTGATTACAAAAATTGCAGCCTGAGAGGCTACCTTACCTGCCCTTAGTTACTTAAAAGCTTCTATTAGATACGACCTGACAAGAGCTGCTGGCCGAGAACACGTCTTATCTGATGAAAGGGAGCTGAAGAAGCTTTAAAGGCACCGGGTAGAAATATGTTGTGTTTTGTTTACAGAATCCAGTAGTTGTAGTTTGATTATTTTAGTGAACATTTCACACGATCCCTTATGCATGGCTCTGTGCTCTGGCTGTGTGTCTCTCTCTCCTCTCAGCGTGGCTTGTTTACATTAGCTTCTTAGCAGATAAGGCACGTCCTGGCAAAACCCCTTTAAGCGGCAGGTAAAGTGAAGGTGTGTTGGAGCTGGCACAGAACGTTTTCGAAGAACGTGCTGGCCAGCCTGTACTCCCAAAACACCCGGCATTCCCCCCTGCAATATGCCGTGTGAACATGCCCTTATAGTGGTTGTAATGGCCATTCTGTATAGTGTACGCAGTCATTGTCGGGCCTGACATAGTGCTGCCACTCCCTTAAAGGAGTTGTCTCCCCACAGGGTTTCAAAGAATGCATGAAAGAAATTCTCTGTCACTTCCTGGTTCAGACTAATTTGCATAAACCCAGTTGTCAGCTTCTTGTGCTTTCGATGCTAATTAGATTAGATTAGCTTCTCAAACTACTGAAGGGCTTCTTATCTGATCCCAAAAACAAAGCCCTAATTCGAGCTTTTACTTGAGATAAATCAAGCTTTTTTATGTCTGGCGCACAGGACACTACTGACACTGCAGACCTGGTGAGACTCACTCTCTGTTTTCTCATTGAACAAAAAGCCCTGGGAGATTTTTTTAAAGGTCGGTTACTGAGGGAATGAAATAGCCCAAGGGAAAAATTCACTTGTATCTCTTTAGGAAAACAAGGAACAATGCAAATATTTGGAAAAATTTTCTTATTTGTAGTTCCTACAATTTGAAAGCTATTCTTTGTAGCGAGACAACCCCTTTAAGGTCTGATCTCAGAATATCCAGGTGGTTAAGGGACAGTTCGGCTGCACTCACATCATCCTCCACCATCCAAAATGTAATAGTATTCTAAATGTTATTAATATCTATATAGAACCATGTAAGATCTTATCCACACAGCCATATTACAGCTCTGTGTGTATGGGGCCTTACTGTGTCTCTATATCCCTGATTTCACATGCAGCCATACTAAAGCTCTTTTTAGACTGAGTATAAATCCAACAGAATACAAGTTTTAGCATATTTTATTACATGTCGTATTATGTAGGTATTCTACCCTAGCATTGCTGCATCTCTAAAGTACAGCCCACCACAGAGCATCATAAAGTGGCACACAGTGTCAGGGAGCTTCTTTGTGCCATCTTATAAACTCCTGTCGTGTGTGAGACCTCAGACTTAAAGGGGTTTTGCCATGGCTGGGGAAAATGTCCGCCACTCGCAGCGTCTGCTGGAGAGCTGGCCGCACTTGCGCAGTTACTCTCCATTATATTTTATGGGATTTCCGAGTACAGGTGAGCGGTTCGTTCAGCTATGCTCGGAACTTCCACAGAACAGAATGGAGAGTTGTGCGCAAGCGCGACCGACTTTCCAGTCTGCACAGAGAGATTTGAGGGCCCGTTGCCGAGATAGGTGCAGGTCCCAACTCCGGTACCCGCACTTATCAGATAATGATGGCATATTCTAATGATATGCATCATTGTCTATGGTGGCAAAACCCCTTTAATACATCATTAATTCAAGGCCTCCTAAAGGTGAGAGATTCTGTGTGGCATATGTAACAAAAAAATGTGATTCTCAGACCATAATAAAAAATCTCCTCTCCTCTTTTTATACTCTTCATCTTTATTAGCGATACTATTAATAGTGGTTTAATATTTATTTTACTAAGATAATGAGGCACATTTATTATGGCAATTGCTACAGAATGCTGGTGAGATACTGGTATGCATGCCTTACAACACTTGACAAATAGGTGTGGTCTCTGGGATGGGAGTGGCTTGGTGTATGATCATGATTTTGTATGCTGTACTGCAGAAGTTCTAATAAATAAAATGTTTTTTTTGTATATTGAAATCTGTGAGTGCCGTTGGAATCTTTGATTTTTGGCATTTAATAGGCAACAGGCACCACAGTCCTCTATTTGAATGTTGGACTACAGGACTTTGTATAAAAAACAATTCATGTGAGGCCTGTGCAGAGTTTACTACCGTGCATTCAATGCATGTCCTGATGATATACTTAAAAGATTGCTTAAGCTAGATACATTGTAACAAACCCTCAGCTATGCAAAGTGTGATATCATCATTGATTTTCCTGCTATTGCAAGTAATGGAATAATACTGTGTCCTCACTTGTAGATCAATGGCAGTCTGACAGAGGAAACCAGTCATCAGAATATTGGGAGACATCTATGATCGGGGTTTTCACCCTTTTGTGGTGTAAAATGCGCCTAAGTGAGCCGGCTGCGATGTCTAATGTGCCTAATGAATGTGTTAGGCGCATTGTTTGCAACACTCAACACTTTTTAATGCGCCTAACATGAAGGGGTGTTCTGGGGGCGTCGCACCACATGTAATATTAGACACATATATGAATGTGGTTCGGCAAAACTAGGTGCATTACTGCTCCGACAGGCAGACCTATTTCAGTGTGGTCTCTCTGAGCCTGAGTAGTCGAAGTGAAGCTAGATTTGCTTTTAGGACAAAAAATGTCCAATATTTCTCAACTTCCACCAGTACAATAATAAAAAGTAATTTATGGTTATTATGAAACTATATAAAATTTAATGAAAAATGTTATATAAAATTAATATAAAATATATAATATTAAATAATTTAAAATTAATAGAATCTCAAACTAATTTTACATTAAATAACCCACTGATGATGTTATTCAGATTTTTAAATGTTTAAGTTTTACTACTTTAAATTTGACATTTATTTTTGCTGCTCTCACCTTTTAGTCTACATACAGCAAGAGCCAGCACAGCACATGTCTTTCTATTCACTGACATGCTATTATAATGACTTTTCTTTTATTTCCAGCCTATCTATAGCCTTTTTACAGGTTTGGTGTATTACTAATGCGCCTAAGTTCCATAACACACAGACAAGGCGCGATGAACTTTAGACGCCATTTATGAGCGCACAAAAACCCACTACTACTTTCAGGTGCATTTTTTACACGAAAAAAGAGAAAAATAACTTTAAAGCACCTACATGTCTTCCTTGTGTCTAAAAACACTAGTTACAGGAGTATTCCCATCTCATAATTTCTTTAAACATGTAGGAAAAAGGAAACAAAAACATTTTTACCAAAACTAAAAAAAACAGCAATTAAACCCGTCCTGCTTATTAACGATGGTTTCCTGGTTTCGGGGCAGTCTGTGCACTAACCCCCCCCAGCCCCCTTTCCCCGATAAGGCATTTGCAGAAACAATGTTGGGACAGGTAATCTAGGGAAATCATTTTAAAGGGAAACGGGTAGATAACCTGTGTTCTTTTTAAAAAGAAAACCAAAATCACCACAGATTGACAAGAATGTTTTTTTACCTTTGCCTACATGCTTAAAGCTGTTCACTGAGATGGGAATACCCCTTTAATTACTGTGACTCCCCCAATTTATTTCCCTTCCCCCAGGGGATAACTTTAAGCTCTTGGGGCCCCGGTGCAAAAAGTGAAATGGGTTTAATGGTGCCATTTAAAAATTTCTTTTGGGGGTTTTTTCCCCTTTTATGGGCGGAGGGCTTTGGGCCCCCGGGCTGTCGGGCCCGGTAGCAACTGCTACCTCTCCCCCCCTTTTGCTACGCCCCTGCCTGCACGGTTATGCTCCCTATGGCCCCATCCCCCTGCTAAACCCTTGAATTTTGTCATAGCAGGTAGACTGTAGATCCAGTTTGACCCAAATTTGTATAGGAGTGAAATTATATTCCCTTTGGAAGTTTTGGTTTTAAGCCTTATGGGTTCCATATTCTGGAGTAATATGGGGGGAACAAAGTTTTAAAATGACCTACACCCCCTTCCTTAATCCACATCTACTCCCCATCTTTGGTTGAACTTGAGAGGCATTTATCTCTTTTCAACTATGTACAAAAACAAAAGAACTTAAAGAAATGTATGTCTCTTTGTCTTCTGAATAGGAGGGGTTCCCAAAGGCCAGCCCCCAAAAATTGAAAATTTTTTGGGAAAGTCAAACAGAATGTCCCCCAAAATCATGAGGGGAGATAGGATAAAGAGATATTTTTTTTAAAGGTGTTTTGCCACGATCTTTTTCCCCCTTCTGATCCGCTCTTCGCTCTGGTGCTCAGAAGGGGGGCGGGGTGATTTTTTTGAAATTTCAGATCTGTGACCCCAGCAGGGTTTCCTTCTTATCAAAAGGCTGTTATGTAAAGCATTTGGGGTAGCTAGAGGTAAAGTTTTTTTCCTCCCGGCCCCAAATCTAGGTTAAATCCCGCGGACCAAACCTTGTTTTTTTTTCTCTTTATCAATGCACAAACCCGATTGAGGTTTCTATTTTATTTTTTTGCACTGTTTGACTAAATTTTAAGGGGTCAGGGACAGAGAGTGACAGCCCTGGGGTTGGTGCCTGAGAGGAGAAAATAAATGTCTGAGCTGTGCGACGGACTGGGAGCTTCGGCCTGGCGTATCCCCTGGAGCGAGCTGTAAACAAGGACCCAAAAAGGAGGCAAGACAAAAAGGGGCAAAAAAATTTTTAATAATAATGAATGGTAAAAATGTTTGTTATTTCATTTGCAAGTTCCACGTAAAATTTTTATGGGCAAAACCCCTTTTAAACATCCGTAAGTAAATGCAAATGCCCCCATTGACTGACAGCAAGCAGAGATCTTACAATGTAGAATAGAAACACCTTTTTTAGATTAAAACTATTGCCATTGCTGGTTCTTTTACTGTCAAAATCTGATTTTTTTTCTTTCCCCTTTTACTGATACATAGTTCTGATTGCCATTGCTGCTGTTCTTGTACTGATACATAGTTCTGATTGCCATTGCTGCTGTTCTTTACGATAATTTCTATTGCCCTGCTGCTGTTCTTGTAAGTTTCATGTTCTATTCCATTGCTGCTGTTCTTTAGATCAATTCTTATTGCCATTGCTGCTGTTCTTGTACTGATACATAGTTCTGATTGCCATTGCTGCTGTTCTTGTACTGATACATAGTTCTGATTGCCATTGCTGCTGTTCTTGTACTGATACATAGTTCTGATTGCCATTGCTGCTGTTCTATTTTACGATACATTGTTTTTGTTTCCCATTGCTGTTTTCCCTTGTACTGATTCATTGTTCTGATTGCCATTGCTGCTTTTTCCTAATCTTGTTATTTTCTTGTACTGTTTACATGGTATTGCGACATTTCCCAGCAGTGAATAGTCTGCCTTTGCAGTGTGTCATTACTTTTTTCCGGGCCTTTTCCCTGGGGGAAATGTTTTTCCAGTTTTGAAAATCTGTGTGAAGCATGGGGACTGGGGTCTGGTTTCCTTTGCCCCAGTGCCCTTGTACATAGATTGTGTGCACACCCCCAGCAGCAGCAGCAGGCTGTATTGTTTGCGCAAAAGGGGGTTCTGTATGCCCCTGTTCTCTGCAGGGGAGTCCCGGGACCCCGTGTTGCTCCACTCCAGGATTTCCCTCCCTCCCCCATATACTCAGTGCAGCTTTTGGTTTTGGTTCAAAGGAAGCGGCAGGGCTCCTTTAGCTGGAAGATGATGGTGATGATGAAGATGCCACAGTGAAGCCTGGGCTTCTGGCTGGACAATCTAAGGGCACAGCAGCCTGTGACAAGGACTTCTTCATTCATACTATGGATTGCATTGTGGATCTTGCAGAGGAGAGCACAGGAGACCTACCCATCAGTCCTGCCAGCAGATGCATGGTGTAGTCAGCAGCCCTGGCACTGCAGGCAGGACAGGAATCCTAAGAAAGGAGCACTGGCATTTTTAGGACTCCTGCTTGGAAGATAAGCAGTGAAGGAGAACAGGGTGCCCGCCAGGCTTTTATGGCTAATGGGATTTTTTTGGGTGAAAAGCGGGAAACTGGGTTTTCCCCCTCATCCTCAGCCGGGGACTGCGTTTAAACAGGGAAATTGGGTCGCCCCCCCTTGAAATTTTTTTCCCTTTCCCCCAGAGTGTCTTGTGTAACAGTATGAAGGATCCCTCATGTATGAGCACTGGTCATGCGAGCATGGCAGTGTATGGCACAATGGACCCTCTGGAGTTTGATGTTAGCCCAGTGAAACGCTTGAAAACTCAGTATCCCTTTCCCTGTCTCTTCGCAGAGGAGGCCTACCAGAAACTGGCCAGCGAGACCCTGGAGGAGCTGGCGGGTTTGTTTGGGCCCAGCGGGGGAAAACCCTTAAAACCAGGCATTTCGTCGGGGAGATGGCCCCCAAAACAGGTAAAACACATAACTAGTTTAAAAAATTGGGGAGGGGAGGGGGTTGCCGCTGCTACTTGCTCTTTGCTGTGTAAAATGATTGCAGTGGTGTGTTGCCGCGGGGGAAATTCAGCGGGCTTTTTATAGACTGCGCCATACTTTCCCCGGGGACTGTCGCCTACTACAAAGGGTTAAATGTCTCCTTGTAGTTTGATGGCAGAGGTTAAATGCTCCTGTCCTGACATTTGATTGAAGTTTGGCTGTGCATTGTTGTATTGCGCCTGTGACAGGCATGCGGCCTCCAGATGCATAATATAGGACGGTGTAAAGTATATGTTCCCACACATCACACCTGGCATCTTTTCTAAGGGCAGAAAGTTTTTTATTAACATGCCAATGAAATGGTGCCAGCCCTTACCCATGGCACTACGCCTGGCAGTATCACTGAATGTCATGTTGGAGCTGTTGCTATGACTCATGCAGCTGCTTCTGGGTCCCATCAAAGAAGCATGATGTATGTTTACCGTGATGGATGCTCATTTTCTGGATCATGCCTGGGATGGGTGTCCAGTAGCATGGCGAAGGACGTGCCTTGCAATGTACAGCTTTGCACCACTAGTCTGACCATCTGTAGGGCTTTCATCCTATGCATTGTATCTGATCATACTATTGATGCTTCTGTTCTGCAAACAAATATATGGAAATGGATGGAAACCTTGTATTGATTGGTATCGGATTTAAGGATGGTGTGTAGAGTATATAACAGCTTGCTTTTCATGTGCCATCTACGGCTCTATATAATGTGACTGTAATAATCTTAAGATCTGGTACATAGAAATCATTCTTTACTTCTAACCTGCTGTACATTTTCTGCTTGGAAGGGGTAAATAAATTGTAGTCTCTCAGCCCCGGCCAGAAGTGTGTTATAAATCCCTGACATGTTTATGCCGCCACTTGAACTAATTTACATTCAGGGAAAGTAAACTTGCATGCAGCTGCAGCAGCTATGTGACGGAGCGGTGCCCATATGTGTCATGGTGGCTGGACTGTACGAATATACAGAGGTAGCGTCTGTCATCTGGAATAACTCACTATGATCTGGTATAAAGCGGCTGCTTCATCTCTTCAATGAGCGATCACAATGCACAAACAAAAAGGCCACTGGCTCTGTCACTGTTAGTTTTGATTTCATCGTTAGGAAAATAAACCCTTTTCCTAAGGTTCCTAATGCTGAGGGGTGCAATTATCGGGGGTTGTTGTGTTGTGTTTGGTTTTCTCACCTTGTCTTTTTGAAAAACCTTTTTCTTTTGTTAGGTTAAGCTGTTATAGTTTACTTCCTTTATGTTTGCCCTTAGCCTTTCAACCCTTGTTTAAAGGCAGGGACATCCTTAAAGGTTTTCTAAGAATAAGGCTCTTGGTGATGTTTCTGATGAACATGTCACAAGGGTTACACTATGCGTCATGTCTGTGTCGTGCACGCCTCATACTCTGTTGTCGTTTTTTATTCCCTTTTTGGGTCGAAAGAGGTTTATTGCGTCCCTTTTTGTATACCCATGGAGCAGATTGGAGTTGGTGATTAGCACAACTCCTTGTGATATCCAGATGCGGGGGTTATCCTAGAAGAAAAGCCCCCCAAACGATTTAAAAGGACTTTTTCAGTTTTGCGCTTTTTTAATATTTTTAATATATATATATATATATATTTTATTTTTAAAAAAAGTTTTTTTTTATTAAAATATATATATATATTCTCCTGAAATGTCAGTGTGACGGCGTTCTGCACTCCGGAGAGGCCCGTATTGTCCCCAATCTGATATTTACATTGTCTATGTGCTCAGTGTGCATTAAAAAAAGGGAAAATAAATAAAACATGTCCCTGTCCTAAAAAAAACCCGTTTTTTCCTTTGGGATTTTGAGATTTTTTGGAACCCCCAATGTTCCTGGTCGTAAAATTTTTTTATTTGTTGGAGACGGGCTCCCTTTTTAGTTCGGGATGGGAAGGTCATTTCCCTAAAGCCCACACCCTTGTTACATCAGGAAATTAAGGTTTTCAGTACACCCCTTCAACTGGGTCCTGCCCCTAATGAGTGTGTGTTGCTTTTCTAAAGGGCCCGCAAATCGTACGTGAAAGGGGAAAAATTTCTCAAATTATTGTACCATTTTATTGTTGTTGCTATGGTGCTTATGATGAAATGCAGATGTGCCGTGGTCTTCAGTCACTGCTCTTTTCGGAAGGGTCTTTTTTAGATCTCTTCTAAAAATATTTCCCTTTTAAGTTGATTTTCAAAGCAGTATCCCCCCTGAAATCAAAATGTCTTTGTTCCCGCAGGGACATCAGCCCCTGCCCGTATTTTTTTTTTTTTTACTTAAAAATTTGATTTTCTTTTTTTGGATAGGAAAAATTTTTGGTTAAAAATTTTAAACTGGGTTTGCAAATGTGTTTTTCTTAAAAAGGGGTTTTTCTCACTACCTTGATTTCATCGGGCTTCCCGTTATTTCTTGTTTTTTTTTTAATTAGGGGGTTTTTTACCCGGGTTTTTACTTTGGTGCAGTAGAAGGCCCGGGTCTGTAGCCCTTGCAACCAGGCTGGAGCTTCCGGAGGAGTAAAAAAGGTCTGTAAACTATGCGACCTGAGAAATGATGGAAACCCCAAAAAGAGGGGATTTTAAGGGAAAAGGTAGGACAATATTTTAAAGGACATATATTGCAAAGTGACTTTTTTTTGCAAAATTTTTTAAAAATTTAAAAAACAATTTCCCTTTTTAGAGAACAACCCCCTTTTAATTAGACTGGATTTTCTTTTTTTGGATGGAAAAAACTAGGAAAAAACTCAAGCTCTTTTCAAAAAAAAGTGTTTTTTTTAAAATTTTTTTAAAACAAATATCTTTAAATGCCAAAGAGAAAAAAAAAAAAACATATATTTTTTTTAATTAACCCAAAAATTTAACCTTTTTTTTCAAAATTTTAAAAAAAAATTAAAAAAATTCCCCCTGGAAAAAATTTAAAAACGGGGGAAATTTAAAATTTTCCCTTTGTGTTTTTTATGCTTTTAAAAAAAAAAAAAACAACAAAAAACAAAAAGTATAAATGAAACCCTTGTAATTTTTAAGGAAAACTGAAATGGGGGTTTTCCATTTGGGGTTTTTGTCCCCTTAAACCTTTAAAAAACCAAAATTTTAAATCAAGCAGGGGGGGGGCTCAGAACAATTCCTTAGCTAAGGCTGCGTTCACAAAAATTGCGGGTTTTTTTTGGGAGGTCTTAAAATTTCAGTAAAAATGTTTTCCCTGTGCACGGGGGCGTACCCCTTTAGGGGGGACAAAATTTAGAAAATGCGCTACGGGGCCCAGCACCCTGAGGGAAAAGCCCCCTGCCACAAAAGGAAGACACCAGAAATTAAAATTTTAGAACATAACATTTGGGGGGGGCCTGATTTAACTTTTCGCTTTTGGGGCCCCAAGAGTTTTCAATTACGCCTCTGCCTGTGCTTTTTCTGTAAACAAGTACCTGAGTTTTTGGGCTGAAATAAATTAAAAGTTGAAGTTTAAGATTTCCTTTGAAAATATTGGGGGACCTTGGGCGGTTTTACATTTGCTTTTTTTTTGTGGGGTTTTTCAACTGCATCACAAGCAATGAAAAACATACATGTTTGTTAGTTAACTCCAATTTGACCTGTGTTCAAAATTAGATTCAATTCCAAAACCACCTGCATTGAAACGGCATCTGGTTTTTTTTTTTGTTTGTTTGTATTTTTAATGCAGTTCAAAAACATAAGAAAAACGAAAAGTGTGAACGTAGTCTTAAACGCCATCCTTAAGGAAGAATTAGAAGCAAAACCCTGATTTTAAGGTAACTAAATTATATAGTGTGAATGAGTGAGATGCCCCTTTCTTTTAAAAATGTGCCTTCAAAGGAATCCTAATATGGTGCCATATGAAGGCACTATACGGTAGTGCCCATAGCTCAGCTGTGTGCATAAAAAACCAGTACAGGGGAGTCTCTTTTTAAATTTCCCCCACTTTACCCATAAAAACCCCAAGGGCTAACCCAAAAGGGTGTTTTAACACGGGCGGTTTTGGTGGTTTTTTTTGGAGGGTTTTTTTAGTGCAAAAATGATAGCATTAAATTTGTTGTGCCTTCCGAAAAAAAAACGCATCCAAAAAAAGCATCCAAAGGCCGCCCATGTGAAAGCACCCCCCTTTTTTTAAGGCCCCCTTTTTTCAAAAAAATTTTTTGCATACGTTTTTTTTTTTTTTTTTTTTTGGGGGGGGGGGGGGAGAAAAAAAAAGACTTAAACACGGATTACTTTTTTTTTTTTAGCTTCATGCAGTTTTTTTTTTTTTTTTTTTGTGGGTTCATGTATTTTGTTTTTTTTTTTTGCTTTTTTTTATTTTTAATGTTTTTTATTATATAAATTAAAATTATTAAAAAAAAATTAAAATGAAAATTTTTTTAAGAGAAATTAAAAAAGTATAAAAAAAAAAATAAAAAAAATTTTTTTAATGTTTATATTACTTTAAAAAAATTTTAAATATGGATTTAAATTTTTTAATTTTTAAATATAAAAAAAATTTAAAAAAATAAAATTTTAAAATTAATATTTATTAATAATATATAAATTAAATATAAAATAATAACTCTGAACAAAAACAAAAAAAATCTCCCCCTCATTTAATTAATTATGTTTGAAAATTATTAGGGGGTGTCCTTAAAAAAATTAATTTACGCAAAATTTGGGGCCAGGGTCCAAAAAAACCCCCAAAAAGAAAAACTTCCCATCTGTCACCCTTTGGGTTGCCTTTTGGGTTCTCGAACTTCCCCCCGAAATTTGAGGTTCATTTCCCTTTCCACGGAGAGGCTTGCGCTTTTATTTTTAAAAGGAATGGAGTTAACCCCATGTCAGGGAATGGAAAAACCCAGAAGGAAGAGGAGTGGATCCTAGAGTGGCAGTGGTGGGGAACAGCTAGATAAGAACTAGTTTTTGGACCATCTTGGCTCCTATCCAGTGCAATTATTTTTATTTTTTTAATGACAAGCCTTTTAATAATTCTTCTGCTGTATCTAATAGAAGACTATAGTACTGTATACTAGAAATAACAGAGAACCCTAATTTCTTTGCTCCTATGTTTTTGCAGACAGCTTGTACCTTTTTTAACTTTAGCGTGATAGGGGTGCAGCTCAGTGCTACCATATCTAAGTAATCCGTCTTTGGATAATGGTTTTTTGGGGTTAGCTTCCTAACAAGAATTTAGCCACAGGGTGTCTGCTGCTTAAACCCCCATTAATTGTCCGTTATGTGTGCGGGAAAGTGGCAGCAAGTGCTCATTTTCCTTGCAATGTCATCACAGGTCAAATAAAGCATTATGCACACAGGGCAGATTTGCTGTGATTTTTTCAGGCGTATTTGCGCACTATAAGCCGGCAGCGGGTTACCGTACCTATCGTGGATGGGATATTACAAATCTCATGCACCTGTGGCAGAAATCTTCTGCAGCATGTTACTGGAATTATCTCATCTTGTAAGTTTAGGTCTGAGGTCAGCTTGTAACTCACTTTCAGCAATGGGGAGGACTGCGCAAGCATGACTATCTCCCTATTCCCTGAAGCTGACTCATAGCGAGCAGTAAGCTGGCGCCAGGTGGGACAAGTTCTTAAATTTCTATTTTGGATTTACTGCGGATTTTACCCCATGTAAGTGAATGTGGAAAAATCTGCACCAAAATCTGTTGCAAATTTGCTGCCAGAAATTTCCGTCACCAATCTGTCCCATGTGCATTCACCTGGAAATCATTGGGCCGTACAATATGTGCACACATGTTAGTTTGTCTAGAGCGAGAAAAGCTTTTTCTTAAAAAAAACAAACAAACAAACAAGATCCTCACTTCCCCCTCAGAATCACTTACCAGGCCTCCCCTGTAAGAAAATGTTAACTTTACATTAAGATGAGAGGCTATCCCCATTGGTTAATCTTCTTATGAGCTGAGGGCCTTGGTGACTTGAGAAGTTCGGTATTGACCTTTTAGTCTTTTCCCAGCCATGCCAGACAGTAACATCATAGGTTACTGCAAACGGGTTACTTAGCGACATTTCCAATGCAAAGTATCAACAGTGACCATTTTATAGTGTAGAACATCTGCAGCATCATGGAAACAGATTGGAGACGTAGGAAAATCATTCCTATCCACCGATAATTAATGATATGCTGTAATCGTGTATTAATGTCTGGGTCATATGAGGCCTCGACAACATGATGTATTTGTGGTGGACGTGTGACAAAGTCTCTTGGGGTGATTGAAGTCATTGGTTAATAGATACTTTATTGCTCATTGCTACAAAACAGCAGTTTCTTCAAGGGATGTTTCACTTTCAGCTAAAGAAATGTTTTTTTTTATTTATTATGTAATGTATTCAAATATACAATTTTGCAACATACTTTCTGTATGAAGTCCTTAGGCTATGTCTACACAGCACGGTATTCTCGTTGGATTTTTGGCAGATGGTACACAGTGCTGGGTAGACCACAATGAAAAATCTATGTTGTAGTCTACACAGCATGGAGTTTTCCGGTCGGTTTTAAAATTTGCCGGATTCCAGTGGATTTTAAAATATGCTGCATAGCCTGCCGGATTGCAGTCGGATTCACGAATATACGGGGCCGACGGCAAATCCGAAAATTGGCCGTGATTTTTAGCGCATATCTGCGCCAAAAACCGTGGTCCAGTATTGTGTTGATCCAGAGGAAGGCAAAACTCTTATGAGATTTTTATCCACTGGAAATAGTCATGTGATGGACACATGTACTTAACTCATTGCAAGACACAGCTCTCATAACTATACTGTAAGACCTCGTTCACACGGCTTATTTGGGCGCGGATTGGAGCCGTACTGCGTGCCCCAATTGCGCTGCAGTACGGCTCCAATCCGTCCCAGTCATTATGGTAATCCACAGTTCTCATAGAGAACTATGGATTCCGTCTCTCCCCCCTACTCGGCGAATCCGCCGGGCGGGGAGAAAGTGACATGTGAATTATTTACCGAGAACTGGCTGAAAAACTGTGCCATGGGGAAATAGACGTACTGTTAGGCCCCGTTCACATGGCTTATTGCCGGCGTATTTGCGGGGACGGATTTCGGCCTGCCCCGCTGCACGGCTGCCGGCGTAATTGCGGGGCGAAATCCGTCCCCGCAATTACGCCGCCAAAAAGCCGTGTGAACGGGGCCTAACAGTAAGTCTATTTCCCCATGGCACAGTTTTTCAGCCAGTTCTCGGTTTTGGAAACCGGCTGCAAACCGACTGAAAAACTTTTACATGGACCTTAAGGGGCTGTTTACATGGCAAGTGACAAATACCGGTTGGTTTTGTGACTGGTATTTGCACTGTTTTGCGGCCGTCCCCATGGCCGCGGAGGGGGAGGGAGGGGCGGCTTTTCTTTGCGATGAGCGGAGAAAAGCCCTCCCCCTTCACATTGAGAAGCACATACTCCATCCTGAAACTGGACGGAAGATTGTGCTTGCTCAATGTTTTGCGGGCGGACCACGGGCAGCAAAACTACCGGACGGAAAACCCGTGCAGTGGGGACATGCCCTAATGGAAAATCCGTGCACAGATTTTCCACCCGCCGTTTTTTCACACCGCCGGCGGTCCGAAAAACATAGAACCTGTTCATTCTTCCGTCCGGTTTTCGTGCGGAATATGAACATGCCTATGTAAAGGAGGAGGGCTTTTCTCCACAAACCAAGGAGAAAAGCCGTCTACGGCGGCCGTGTGCACGGCACGAAAACAGGACAAATACCGGTCGGATAAACCAACCGGTATTTGACCTGTGCCGTGTGATCGGCCCCTAATTGTCTTGCATTATGGACAAAAGCACACCAACCTATAGTGAACAGTGGCTGCACAATTTGCTGAGGTATACCTGGAAAAATTTTAAGGCCATTGGGCATAGATTTGTCCATATGTGTCAACCGCATCTGGAAACCATGTCCTTACTACAACAGTCACTCTACCTATGTGTCTGTCACATGATCAGAACAAATTTTTATTTCCTTGAAGTAGCTAAAGGAAGGTTCCCATTAACTGACAGACAAAAGGAATTAGTATGAAAGGCTCAATCAAAAAATGTTAAACTTTCCATTATTGAAAGAATAATAATTGATGAACTAAGAATATAATATTAGAGAAGTTGTGTGGCCTCTCGTGACATGATTGCTGTAGTCAGTTATTATATTTCCATGAATTAACGATTTTGGAACATCTTTACTTTGATCTCTGTGTTGTGTGCAACTTTTGTTATTCATTCTAAAACTAAATGGTCAACTAGGTGTTGCCAAGTTGGAGGGGGTGGTGTTTCTATACAGTCTGATGTTGTCTACTCAGTGCTGACGGTCTCTGTGGATACACCCGTTTGACAACTGGAATGGTAACGCCCGCTTGTTTAGTTGTGCACAGCAGAGAGCTCTATGGCTATGTCTACACAGCACTGGATGGTGGTTGGTTTGTCAGCGGATTCAGTATTTTGAATCAGCTGAAAATCCAACCGTGCCCAGCGCTGTGCAGCCCTCAGTAGAATATCCCTGCCCTAGATTGTTTACTGAAGGTTTCCTAAACTTAAAACTGGCTGGCGGAAGTTGGAACATGTTGTATATTTCACCGGACCGCCTTCCGATACCCATAGCCCCAATGTACTGGGAATCCGAAATCTGACCACCTTTTTTTTTGTGTGCAAAAACCAAGCAAAAAATGGTGGCGCGGCACGGTCCAGTGTTGTGAAAATGGCACCGGATTTTGGACGGCATTTTCACATTGCTTTGTAGACATAGCCTTAGAGATGATGTTCCAGAATTATTTAATTGGGAACATAAGTATTTGCTAAAGCAGAAGTGTTAAGATGTGATTCGTCCTCTTAAGGCTATGTTCACAGATGTAGACATTAAAAGAATGGTGTTGCCTATAGCAACCAAGCTGAGTCTAGATGTAAACACAAAAAAGGATGTTGCCTATAGCAACCAATGTGAGCGAAGATGTAGAAATTAAAACAATGGTGTTGCCTATAGCAACCAAGCTGAGTGAAGATGTAGACATTACAACAATGGTGTTGCCTATAGCAACCAAGCTAAGTGAAGATGTAGAAATTAAAACAATGGTGCTGCCTATAGCAACCAAGCTGTCATGTAGAAATAACAACTTGTTGCTATACAACCAAGCTGATCCGATGTAGACATACAATAATGGTGTTGCCTATAGCAACCAAGCTGAGTGAAGATGTAGCATTACATAATGTTGTATAGCACACTGAGTCAGATTAGACACTAAAAAAATAGTGCTTAGCAACCAAGCTGAGTCAAGATGTAGAAATTAAAACAATGGTGTTGCCTATAGCAACCAAGCTGTGTCAAGATGTAGACATTACAATAATGGTGTTGCCTATAGCAACCAAGCTGAGTCAAGATGTAGAAATTAAAATAATGGTGTTGCCTATAGCAACCAAGCTGAGTCAAGATGTAGAAATTAAAATAATGGTGTTGCCTATAGCAACCAAGCTGAGTCAAGATGTAGATATTAAAATAATGTTGTTGCTAGCAACTACCAATTTACTGTCCATAATGAAAACGTTTTCTGTGAATTATAATATTATAGTGAAATGCAAGATCAAATAATCCAGAAAGTCTGATAATCTGACACTTGCTTTTAGCACTAATCGGTTTGCAATATATTGTGGAATTTCACAGGACTGGAAGCAGAAGACTGAGCAGAGAGACTAATTTAAATGTTATAAGAAGTCTTGTGTTAACGTTAGTTTTTTTTTTTCTCCATAGTTTCGTTATCATTACAGATTTCTATGGTCGTCTGATAATTGAAAATGTGATAATCTGGTACAAAACTAATATTTTTTATTTTCTTAGGGTGCTTTCATGTGGAGCATTTTTTGGTGCGTTTTTTGATTTGTTTTTTGTGCAGAAAGTCACATATTTGTGCACAAAAAAACCGCTCCATATGAAAGCACCCATTTAAGGCAGTGCGCACATATGACTTTGATTGTGCCCAATTGCTGAAGAAATCAATATATACTTTTACTAGTTTGTGGCTCTGTGTCCTTGGAACACCTGGAAGGATAATTTCACAGTGTGTTTCATGTAAGCTGCACGATTCCTTTGCTTTGATGTTCGGCCAGTTTAGCTTTTACGATACTTTTTATTTTGTTGTTCTGATTTACCTTGATGACGTCTGATGACTCTGAGTCACTGCAACAGCTTCTCCGCTCACTCCATGGGCAGGATACAGGCTGCTGTGAGCTCTGTCATTCTGCTGATAACACCTGTGGAGCTGTGAGGGGAGGATTTGATTTTGTTTTTGCTGCCCTTTATTATTGTCATCTTCTAATGGGACATTAGGGAATTGCTGATAACATAGTTCCCTCGTATAATAGGTCAAAGAGTGGCTTGGCTTTAAAGGGAATGTGTCATCAAAAATGATTTATTGTTTAACTCGCATTTTTATGTTCAACACATTTTTTAAGAATTTTTGGTTATTTTTTTTAATTTTCCATATCACTTTCAATATCTTTTAATAATTCTTAAGTCCTGCAGTTTTCACTTTGGCCACTAAGCCTAATAATTGGCTGACACTTCCTGTTCTGTACAGAAAGATTCTCAGTTGTCTGCTCATTATCAGCACAGAGAGGGTCAAACTGAAAGGAGACACCAGTGTGAATAGATTACACAGGACCCACCAGTCACAATAGGAGACAATCACAGTTCACCCTCTCCCCTCCCTGCACAGTGACTTCTTCCCAGGTCACAGAGCATGACTAGAAAACTCTACTATAGAAGTGAATGGGACTGAGTCAGTCTTAAGGCTCCTATGTACATGAAGCTACTGTAAAGCATCTCTCTGACTGCTGTTAAAGCAGTGCAAACAAGGCCTACTGGCCAAAGTGAAAACTGCAGGACTTAAGAATTATTAAAAAATATTGAAAGGGATATGAAAAATTAAAAAAAGAAACCCCAAAATTCCTAAAAAAATTTGTTTAACATAAAAATGGGATTTCAACAATGACTCAATTTTTGATGACACAGTCCCGTTAAATACAAAAATAAAATAATTAAATCCTTTAAGGGCACCAAGATAACCTGCAAATGATTGGTGCCACATGGATACTCCATCTTAGTAAAGGAGGTGCTGAGGAGTAGAAAAATGGCTTTAGTCTAGACAAGGGGTCCTCAACTCCAGTCCTCAAGGCCCACCAACAGGTCATGTTTTCTGGCTTTCCTTAGCATTGTACAGGTGATTTCATTATTGTCAGTGCATTCTGTGGGAGATCCTGAAAACATGACCTGTTGGTGGGCCTTGAGGACCGGAGCTGGGGAGCCCTGGTCTAGACACTGTGCTCCACTTGTCTATGGGTTGCGTCTGGTATTGCAGTTATTTTGTATTGTAGTGATGGTGCTGAGCTGCAGTACCACATAACCTATATACAGGTGTGGTTCTACTCTGGTAAGAAATCAGCCATGTTTTCAATTCCAGGACAACTCCTTTAATGAGGGACTTCGATCGTTCCTGACAGGTCTGTGTTACTAAATCCTCATGTTTCCTGTAAAAAAAAAAAATCTGGCGCATCCTCTTTGTTCTGCATTATTCCTTCTAGAAACATATTACTGACTCTATCAGCTGGATGTTGCCAGTTTGGGGTATGTCCCTGCAGAGTCTGACATTGTTCAGTCCGTACTGTCAGTGAACGTAGGGACAAGCCCCTTTAAAAACCTAGTGCACAATAAAGCCAAAATGACTGAATAAAGTAAAACCATGTGCACAATAAGATAAAGTTAAAAAAAATAAAAATACTAGGTATTTTTATTGTGGCCAACAAAACAAAAAGCAGATCCAAATTGGCAGCAGGTAGAACAGGACACATTTCAGGGAAAAAAATCCTTTGTAAACTGTATAAAATCCCAAAAAGATTTAAATGAATCCAATCAATCGACATTGTATAGATACCCCACAAGCAAGATGCACTGCTCCTGGAGAAAGAGGACTTTGATCCATGGATTTGCAATTCCTCCCACTTCCGGTACTAAACAGGACAGGGATTGCGGGATGTAGGTGTGTTGCATGAACTAAAAATTTACATACAAGTAAAGTTTACATACAAATACATACATACAAGTAAAACATGTAAAGAAGTTCAAAATGTTTATAATAAATATTATACATGAACCCACTACAATTAAACAGCAAAGTAATGAAATGGTCCAATGGTGCTTCTAATACAGTTGCCAACTCATTTTATCTTATTACGATTTTGGTTTTGCTTTATCCATTTATTTTGACTTTATTGTGTACTGTTGTTGCTGTTATCCCTCTGGTTTTTTATCAGAGTTTTTTTTTTGCTTTCCTGTGCCTCAGAGTGGCTTTCTTTTAAACATACCGGTATTTCTTTTTTAAGTTTGGAAAAGTACTGTAGGTGAGCTTTGACATGCACATTTGTGGCATATTTGGATTTAAAATGCCACACAAGGAAGTGCTCGCTTTCATTTTAGTATTTTCATCCTTTAAAAACCTGGAATGGTAACGCCCAGCTGACAGATTCAGTGATACATTTCTAGAAGGAATAACAGGGGGACAGCACAACACAGAGATATAAGAGAAGAGGTTCCAGGATTGGTACTTCTCAGGGAACACCAAGATTTGTTTTAAGAGACATGTCACAGATCTTCTTTAAGGTTGAGTGTTCACAATGCATCACCAGCACTTTGAAGCTTTTTGTATTGCCCTAAACTGAAAAAATTAATAACAGGGCCTTTATCATGATTCTCATGATATTCTCATATACCCCACATGACTGTTATTGCTGTTTGGATTAAGCAACAGGAATGGGAGATTTGAAGTTAAAGGGGCTGTTCAGCAAATAACAAATATTGTTCAATGGGGCCAATGTGGGTAAAAGTAAAAAAAAAGTGTTACTTACCTCACTGAACCCCACTGCTGACTCCACATCTCCCTGGGATCTGCTCCTCTTCACTTCTGGGTGCTTGTCCCGACACAGAGGAGAGGATCACACTCCATTGTAAGTGAATGGAGCGTAACTCCTGTGTGTCGTGTGGAGAGCCTAGAAGTGAAGGGGGGCAGATCACAGGGGAGCGCCGAAGCGGCAGCAATGGTAGACAGGGAGGTAAGTATAGTTTTAAAAAAAAATAATAATTTGGCCCCTAATTTCTATTTGCTGGACAGCCCCTTTTAATTCTTTCCTGTTTTGCTAGTTTTAGAACACATCATATTATTATATTGTTTCATTTTAAAATAATTAAAGGGGTATTCTAATTAAAGTCCACTCTTTTAGGCTACAACCACATGGCAGTGATTTTATGATGGATTTTTAAGCGGATTTGGTATTAAGAATCTGCAAAAATTCGACTGTAAATCATCCGCATAGACCTCAATAGAAAATCCAAGCTGTAGTCTACACAGCTCAGATTTTCTGAGGTCGGATTTCAAATCCGAAATCCGTTCAGAAAACTTAGAACATGTTCTATAATCCGTCTTATGTCACTTGAAACCGTCCGATTGTAGTACAGTTCTGCCGAAAACCAGAAGCTAAAACGGATTGTGAAATACTGTTCAGATTCTATAACAGAATCCGATGGTATTTTACAATTGCCGTATGCACGTAGCCTTAGCGGCCGTTCACACGGCACAGGACGTTTTCGTGCCATGCACACGTCTGCAGGGGGACGGTTTTTCTCTATAGTTTGCGGAGAAAAGCCCTCCCTCTTCCCATAGACATATTCATCTTCCGTCCGAAAACCGGACGGAAGAATGAACATGTTCTATGTTTTTCGGACTGCCGGCGGTCTCAAAAACCGCTGGGCGGAAAATCCGTGCAGTGGGGAACGCTGCACGGATTTTCCATTAAAGGGAACTTGTCACATATGTTATGCCCCCCTTGCTGAGGACAGTACAAGCTAGTGTCAGACCTGCTGTTTCCAGCGCTGTGTCCCTTATTCTCTAAGATGCAGGAGTTTTAGAGTATTTAGTGCTCAAATCTTATTCATGAGCAGGTGTTAGCCCCGCCCACCAAAGACTAGCCCCGCCCACTGACAGTTATTCACCTGTTTCTACCTATTCAAAGTAATAGGTTTATCAGTTGAGGTGGGCAGGGCTAGCCTCAGGTGGGCGGGAAATTAAAAAACTGACTTTTTATATGACTCTTTTCTGGCTGAAAATTGCAGGTTTGAGCACTGAATACTTGAAAACTATAGCATCTTACAGAATAAGGGACACAGCGCTGGAAACAGCAGGTCTGACACTAGCTTGTGCTGTCCTCAGCAAGGGAGGCATAAACTATGTGACAGGTTCTCTTTAAGTTAAAAAAGTTTTCCATTAAGTATAAAAGTTTTGCAGCAGGTTTTCAAGACCGAGAACCGGCTGAAAACTTGTGCCGTGGGGACATGGCCTTAATAAGAAAAAAACACTGCTAATGAGGTAGTTGCCATTGGCATCTTATTTCCGCCACATGGTAATATATTATTAAAAATGGTGAATGGTCGTCTGAGCAGGTCTGTCAGAGCGAGAGCTGCTGCTTGTTAGCATGCCCCCACTCTTGCCAATAGAGTCAGGAGTGGGGTGCCCCTTCTTAGGGCGTATGGGAATAGGTAGCGCTACTAGTACTCAATATTAGATTTTTGGATGGAGACAGAGCTGGGCTGTTTTTAAAATCTAGTGTACTTAGAGCAGCAGAAATGTATGACATAATAGCTTCTGGCGGACAGTAATTCTCCAATGTGTTGGTTACATAAACATTTGGATGTAGCGCCTGGCTCCGCTGCAAACTGTCACAATCTGCTTATTAGGCGTAATAGAAAAATATCAAGTGTTTGGAGATAGCCAAGTTGTTGTTTTTTTCCTTGAATCATCAGAGTAACATTATAATGTGTGATATCCCAGAAATCCGTTCACCAGGAGAGCTCAACTATTTACAACGGAATGAACCCAGGATGATTCCCATGTACTCTATGATCACATCTAATAGATGTAACGGCGCTGAGTTTATCTGTGACACTTGCATAATAATCCATGTTGCTAGTAATGATAAATTAGAGGAGGACAGCACTGTTCAGAGGTTTGTAACCTAATGTGAAGCCGAAAAAATGGACAACACTACAGAAATTGTTTGGTTTTTATCATTGATTTTTAGTAAATATTTCAGAAATACAAAGTTACATATAAACTACTCCATAAATGAACACTAAAATCAAGAAAATTCACATCATTTGTTATAGAAATGAAAATGAAGTACAAACAAGACTTCCACTTAAGAGGCTATTACAGCTTATTCACCGAATAACAATGTCTGCAATGTTCTGTATCAATTATTAATGATTTTCAAGATGGCTGCTTGCTGTCATTAAAGGGGTTGTCTCACTACAAGGATTGCTTTTTTATGTTAAAGATCATGCAAAAACAAGTCACTTTGCAATATGTGTCTAATAACAGTGTCCTATCTATTTCTAGAGATCCCCTCTTGTTTGGGCTGCATCAGCTCCTCAGGTCACTATAGCTACAGACCTGTTTGATCTATCCTGATCAGCACTGGTTGCTATAGCTACAGACCTGGCTTCTACTGCATCCTAGTGGAAGCCAGTAAACTGCCCCTGAATTCAAAATGAAACCAAGAAAACAGGACTGAGGTAAGATGTCTCAATGTAGTGAGACAACCCCTTTAAGTTGGAACCTTCATTGTCCTGTCCTGGTCATGTGAGGAATACACAGGTGCTGGGTAACTGCTCAGAGAATTGTGTCCATCGAATGACCAGGATACATTTCAACAGTCAGTTAACATTTGGCGATAACGAGCAGAGATCTTGAATGCTTTAAATACCGTATTTTTCAGACTTTAAGACGCATCGGACCATACGCACCGACCGTATTTTTCAGACTTTAAGGCCCCGTTCACGCGGCTTATTTGCCGACGGAGTGGCGCCGTATTCCACGGCGGATTTGCGCTTCAATACGGCGCCAATCCGTCGGAGTCATTACGGTAATCCACTGCTCTCATAGAGAACAGTGGATTCCGTCGCTCCTCCCCGCTCGGCAAATCCGCCGCGGGGGGAGAAAAGTGACATGCACATTATTTACGGCGCGGACGCGCCGTAAACAATGCATTGTCTATGGGCCAGGAGTGGCGCCCCCGCCGCGCTCCGGCCCGCCCCGTCCCGCCCCTTATTCACGGCGGATTTGTGCGTCAAATACGGTGCACAAACCCGTCGGAATAAGCCATGTGAACACGGCTTAAGGGTGCTTTCACAAAGTGCGTTTTTAGTTCGTTTTTGATGCGTGGTCACTTCAGGGTATTTTTGGAAAGAAAGTGCGTCTTATAGTCCAAAAAATACGGTAAGTGATTTGCAGGCTATAATCGCAAAAAAGTATTTTATTACATAATGTTTACACTTTGTTGTCTGAAAGTTACATGGTTAAAAGTGAGAAGTTTGGGATGAATTCCACGATGAAAACCTGCAAGAGAATTTGATGTGCTGCACATTTTAAAACCTGCACCGCACCTCCAAATTCAAAAGTCTAATCCACATCATTCATTTTCTGCAGATGTGCCTCCACAAATCTGCATGAAAAATTTGCAGCAGATTTGCACTGTGTGAATTCGGGTCTGTCCACACGTCAAGGTTTTTGGTTGGATTTTCGGACGTTTTCGGATTTGAAAAGCGACTGGCAACCTTCCACATAGACTTTAATAGAAAATCTTTTCAGCAGTCCAAACTGAACGGATTTTCTGACGGATGTTTTTTTACACCGCTGGCATTCCTAAAAACTTAGATGGTTGAGGGGGACGGGCGAATCCACAACCCACGGACAAAACAGTCATCCAAAACCATTCAAAAGACGAAAAAATACTGGCCGCATTCTTAAGACGGTGTGGACGCACCCTTAGGGCATGTCCACACGGCACGGGTTTTCGGCCGGTTTTTCAGCCGGTTTGCGGTTTTTCAGACTGCCTGAAAAACAATGGTGCTCTATGGAAAACCCGTGCAGCAGTCCCCACTGCACGGGTTTTCTGTCCGGCGGTTTTTCCGGCCGCAAAACATTGTGCAAGCACAATCTTCCGTCCGGTTTCCGGACAGAATCTGTGCTAGCCAATGTGAAAGGGGAGGGCTTTTCTCCGCTCATCGCGAAGAAAAGCCGCCCCCCCCAGCCCCTCCCCGGTAAACCGGCCGGTATTTGTCCTGTGCCGTCGGTATAGTGTTATGCACTTGTTCTTCTAAATAGAGACACGTAATAAAAAAAAAAAGCTCCATAAACAGCAACATGACATTTTTTCCAGAATAAAAACAGTCGTAGTAAAGATGTAGTGTATGAATGCTACATTTTGCTGATAACTATACAGTCAATTGCTAATCAGAAGTTGAGCTTCGAGGTGAACAGAATGGTTTGGGCCATGAGCCAGAACTGTGGTTGCCAAGTCAAACACATAAATCCAAACACATAGTAAGGAAATGGCGCCTGATTTATGGATGCAATGTATGCAGCTGACATGCTGCATAGAGCACGTCTTTACTATCCAAATACACACGTTTAACTGGGTGATTGGATGATTTGTGTAGCAGATGTATGTGAAGCTTCCCTTAAAATCATATATTAGAGAATAGTCACTTCTTTAGTAGACGTTCTGTATTAATCAGACTGTCTGAGAATCCTATTCTGGTTTGAAATGGACCATGCAGAGGTGTCCCCTAAAAGAAGAGCTGCAGGAAAGAGTAGCTGTCTGCCCTTGCAACCATGCAATACATAATTGCACAGTAGAAGGAATGCCGGCTCCAGCATCAGCAGATCACCATGTGCAATTTTAGCTGCCAAACTCATAGTAATTAGCTGCGGGGGTTTGCTTTTGAAAGTGTCATTTGTAGGATACCCATATGTCATTACCCCCATTACCTCACATGACGGACGACCAGATCCACGCACAAGGAGATGACCACACATATGCATGGCTCTCTCCAGTCAGGTCTGTTGGAGTTAGGGAAACCAATGATCAAATGAGTTTGTTTATGAAGCGGCGTCCATCCTGCCTTGTGGTCATCAATTCCATTTTTGTGTTCATTTTCCAGCATCTGTACATTTATACAGAGTTTAAGGGAATGTGTTTAAATCTTAAAATCTTATTTTACCTATACAGGCAGGATTACATTAAAAGTTAACAACCATACATTGATAATAAAGGATCCACCATTCATGATAGGAGACGGTCCTAGCTGTCCTCCTACCCTCCCTGCACAATGATGACTTCCCAGGTCACGGAGCATGTCTAGTAAACTCTTCCACAGAAGTCAATGAGTCAGTCCCTGTTCACAAACTCCTATGTCCACATAGCGCTGTTAAAGATTGCTCAGGCAAGATGGCTGCCCCCATAATCTTATACAGATAGCTGAATTAAAAAATCTGTAATCGAAAGACAAAAACAGCTAAATAGAAAAGAATATGTATCAGTATTATTGGATAAAAAAAATATTGCTGATACTTTCTCCTTTTTGCATCACAAACATAGCCTATTGATATGTTATCCATGTCAGATAGGGGCCCCGAAACTCTCCATTCTGACCAGAAAGTGGCTGCGCTTGTGCAATTACTCTCCATTCATATCAATAGTTTTGAGTACAGCCAAATGCAACTGCTTGGCTGTACCCAGAATTCCCATTGCAACAAATGGAGAATAACTTCTCCCTTCAGCCCCCATATCGATATACCATCAGTTTTGGTGATGGCAAAACCCCTTTAAGCCTGATGTATCACAGATGACAGTAAGTAGTAAGATAGGGTAAGCATCTGACTGGAGATGCATAGCCATATTATGGGTTGTGCTGATTACTATTTTGATGTCTAAGGCATGATATGAGCCCATACCATTTTATATCATAATACCTTAATCTGTTTTCTTGACACAGGTTTTCAGTCGCCGAGCTGGGGTCCCCACCCCGCTATTACATTTAATAATACATGGCTCAAATCACACCTTTAAATTTCAGCAGATCAGTTTAATAAGGTAGTTTATTGTTTTCAAAGCACCAAAGATGTACATTCTTAAAGGGGTTTTGCCACGATGTAATGTTGACGTGGGATTCTCCAAAATGGGTAATCACTTTTCTAAATATATGTGATTACAAAAAAATTGCAGCCTGAGAGAGCTACAGGCTGCCATACCTGCACTTAGTTACTTAAAAGCTTCTATTAGATACAACCTGACAAGAGCTGCTGGCCCGGCTTGAGCAGAGAACATTTCTTATCTGATGAAAGGGAGCTGAAGAAGCTTTCAAGGCACCGGGTAGAAATATGTTGTGTTTTGTATACAGAATCCACTAGTTGTAGTGTGATTATCTGAGTAGATCCCTGCTTTATCTAATGACAGGGAACATGAAGAAGCTTTCAAGCTGCTGTGGAGAAAAGGTGTTGTCTTTTGTATACAGAATCCACTAGTTGTAGTTTGATTATTTGAGTGAACATTTCACACGATCCCTTATGCACGGCTCTGTGCTCTGGCTGTGTCTCTCTCTCTCTCAGCTCAGTGTTGCTTGTTTACATTTGCTTATTAGCAGATAAGGCACGTCCTGGCAAAACCCCTTTAATAAAAACATTTTTGGGACGTGACCTGTGTCAGAGTTCTTTGCGTCTGTCTATGCATGAGATTACTTGTTGTAGCTTCCTTATCTAGTTAAAGCATTACCTGGATAATGGCATAGACAGACACAAAGGACTCTGATACAGGCCAAGTACAAAAAAAGACCAAACCGTTTTACTAAGAATGTACGTCTTTGGTGATTTGAAAATAGTAAGCTACCTTATTAAATTGATATGCTGAAATTTAAATCCGTGTGATTTGAGCCACTTACCAGTCAAGGAGCCCATACCATACCACATCTTGCCCTCTGATTTTACTGTATATAAGAAAAGTTCTTCTGTGGGAGATAATGCCATGACTAAGGGCGAATTGCCACCCGAAACGTGTCGGCAGTAAACAGCAGGTTGGTGTCTGCAATATTATGGAGTGTTTATCACATGTTTTAATGGATCTGCAATAAAAGTACTAGATTTTATCTCATCGGTGGGAACCGCTGTGCCAACTTTCCTTGCTTTGGGGAGATAATGGTGCCTTCCAGAGTGCCTAGAGGTCCATAGCAGGTGCCTGCTGACATTTTATATCGTCCGTACCTAGGGTATTGCCCTTACTCTGATGTACGCCAATGATCAGTCACGGCACATACAAGGTCTTTTTTTCCATGGATATTGGCAACAGCTTGTTCTTGGGATTGTGGATTTCCAGCAGCCAAGTAGCTTTATGTTCCGCTCTGTGGAAGTCATTTTCGGGACAGCCTGTTTACTTAGGAGCTTTTGCTGGCACCCTTCTCTGTGTTCTTAGTTTCCTGCACAATAGAAGGAAGTTATATATCTATATCTGTTTATTTTAGCTCCTATTGCCTGATTTAAAACATATTAGCATACTGTGTTACTAAGAAAGAGAAGCTATTGTAAATTCTTCGAAAATGTTAGAAGTATTGTAAGTTCTTGTAAGAGTGCCATGTATTCTTATTATTTTCTATTGAGAAGTTAAAATCACAGCATAGAACTATATAACCATTCAGTGCACCAGCGTCCTGGTGGGCTTGTGTTTGTGTACTGTACATGTACAGGTAGAACTGCAGCATAAGACATAGGGAAGAGGGAGCGCAAACAATCTGATTATACAGGGGGTAGATATTAATCTGTTATAGACTTTAATTAGACAATACAATGTAAAACTAAAAACCAACCAAACCTTAAGAATTAGCTCGGCAAAAGTGTCCAGAGGTCCTCCACCGGGGTTTAACACATTCGTCGGCCTAGTGCAAACATTTTATAAGCAGCTCACTGAATAGCCCATATTGTTTTGAACTGGTGCTAGTGCGTGAAATTGCTCGTCCACAGAAAGTGCCAAAGGTGGTCTGGAGAGCCACCAATCACTGCAGTGCTCACTTGTAGTTGTACCTGCCGGCCAGGCCCACAATGATGTTGGTTTGGATGCAGCTGTCCACTTCATTTCTCTCCTGATTATTTCTCTCAGTGTAGCCTTTTTGCTTCTCGGGGGAGTCCCCATGTGTTCTGGCCTGCTCCACTCCAAGCCAGCTTTCCCCCCTTTTGCTCTGTTCTGTGTCCTCCCACAAAACAGGCCAACCTCCTTTTCTAGTTCCCGACAATGGAACTAGAAATAGTGCAAAGACGAGCAACCAAACTTATAAGGGGAATGGAGCATCTTCGTTATGAGGAGAGGTTAGTAGAATTGAACTTATTTAGTTTTGAGAAAAGACGGCTTCGGGGGGACATGATTAATTTATATAAATATATAAATGGTCCCTACAAAAAGTATGGGGAAAAATATTTCAGGTAAAACCCCTTCAAAATACAAGTGGATATTCCCTTCGGCTAGAGAAAGAAGGATTCAATCTCCAAAGGAGAAGGGCGTTCTTGACTATAAGAACTGTAAATCTGTGGAATAGCTGCCTGAGGAGCTGGTCACAGCAGGAACTGTAGAGAGTTTCAAGAAAGGCTTAGATAACTACCTGACACTAACGAATATTAATGCATACGTAGCTATGTAAAATTCTGGATCCTGGCTGGTGGAGGCTCTGGGGTCAGAGATATGGTCTCCACTGGAACAGATTGGTTCTTGCCTTGTGGGATTCAGGGCATTCACCAGTGTGGAGGCTGGGCTTAAAATCCTTGTCTCTCTCCCTTCAACCACATTTTACCCACTCTTGGTTGAACTTGATGGACACGTGTCTTTTTTCAACCATACTAACTATGTAACAACTTGGTGGTCCCTTTCTTCTAGGTGCCGTCAGTTTCCTGTACTTGCCTGCACTGCCCTCATTGTGCAATTGGGGGCAAATGGTGCTTCCGTTCTCCAAGACATTCACTGTATTTGTGTTCAGAGGGGCCCGCTTCAATGCACCATTTGTCCTATGGTTAAAGTATGTAGTATTATATCACACTGATTACATAGCGACCGTCACTATATTTATGTCATTATTTTATTCATTTATAGAACAGTATAAATATAAATAACATTGTGCTACAGAGATTGTGATTATTCACATTGGTCCCTGTCCCCATTGGGGCTCACAATCTAAATTCCAGGTCAACCTATCAGTATGTTTTTGGAGTGTGGGGAAAACTGGAGTACCTGGAAGAAACCCACACAAATATATAAAGTCCTTGCAAATGTTGTCCTTGATGGAATTTGAACCCCAGACCCTAGTGCTGCAAGGCAACAGTGCCACCACTCAACCACCGTGTCCAGTTTAATAAGAAGCAGGTTATCTTTAAATCATAGCCTTACTTCAACATGGTCAATTACTCTGATCTCCACTATTTAAAGAGAACCTGTCACATAGATTATGCCCCCCTTGCTGAGAACAGCACAAGCTAGTGTCAGACCTGCTGTTCCCAGCGCTGTGTCCCTTATTCTGTAAGATGCTGTAGTTTTCGTGTATTTAATGCTCAAATCTGCAGTTTTCAGCCAGAAGAGTCATTCGAGAGTCCTTCAGAGAGTCAGTTTTTTTCAAACCTGGCCAATCAGAGGCTAGCCCCGCCCACCTCAACTGACAAACTTATTACTTTGAATAGGTAGAAATGTGAATAACTGTCAGTGGGTGGGGCTAGCCTTTGGTGGGCGGGGCTAACACCTACTCATGAATAAGATTTGAGAGGTAAATGCTTAAAACTGCTGCATCTTACAGAAAAAGGGACACAGTCCTGGAAACAGCATGTCTGTCACTAGCTTGTTCTGTACTCAGCAAGGGGGGCATAATCGATATGACAGGTTCCCTTTAAGTACAGAGGAATAAAGTAGATATAAGGCTACACCAAAACCTATAAAGAAGTCTTAAAATCAGTATATATTCACTGGCAAACCACATACATTATAACTTTTATTTAAGTAATAAAAGGAGAATAAATCAAAACACATATTAACAGAAATATCCCCCCTAACCAGTCCAGGCGTAACCCCGCATAGCACTGTCTGTATATGATAATCCCTGAGAGAGTAATCCTGAAGTTGAAGACCGGGTAATAAATGGGAAGAAATAACCCTAAAGTGACCCTGTTATAGAGCGATTCTATTTTGTTCAAGCCATTTTGGGCACGTTTGTACCATACCATATATGTACCTATTGGTCATTGTGATGTCCATACCACTTTTGGCCATTGTCTTTGTGGGGTGTTATTGAATATACATGTATTATTTTCAGTAATGAACTCCCTTGATAAATTTTGTCTTACACCCCAGAAGGAAATAGGTTGGGAGGTTGCTTAGAGAATGCTGTGAAGTTAATAGCCCTCAGTTCCTGTGTGGGACCATTCTTCTTGGGGCGATTATCCTACTTTTTGGTTAGGTAGTGCTCTATAATAGGGTTAGATTATTTCCCCCCTTTATTACCCAGCCTTTAACTCAAGGATTCTCCTCTCACGGGTCATTACATACAGACAGTGCTACGTGACGTTACGTCTGGACTGCGATAGGAGGGTTTTTGACCCGTTTTTGGTTTATATGTGAGTCGATTTGTTTGGGTCTCCACCATTTAACCCTATTTATGCCATGATCAAAGCTGATTGTGTCATACAGGGAAAAAGCAAGGGGGGATTCTCTGACGTGATCTGTGCCTGATATATACATAGACAACACAGGGATAATTGTAGGCATTTATGGTGCTGTGTATTCGGTAGGACAGCGGATGGTTCTGATGTTACATCCAGAATATGGGCCATTAAACACTGTCTGAATGGGCTCTGAGGCATAGCAATGACTTGATCGTGTCTGTAGAAGTTGGATTACAAGTAGTATAGAAAAACAATGTTCCGGCTTTATAATGAAGTCTTTCAATAGCCTCCTTGGTTATTTGTACATCTATATTTCTATCTGTGCATGTATTGCATTATACATTATAATCTTCAGTGCATAAATCAGGCGTTTATCCAGAAATTGCCAGCAGACAGCTCGCTCCTCTCATTGGATCCTGATGTCCTGATATTGATCAGTTAACAAGCCAGCAGCATTCCTGACAGCAAAGATTCGTGACCGCTGGTGTGTGTAGTGGTATGGAGTCAGACGACGCAGCTGCCCACTGAGCATGCCCACATTGTCAGCTTCCCTCTCATCCCCAGCATGCTGATCACCACCCTGGCTGCCGCTGCTCTGATTAAGGGTGAACGGCGTGCTGAGCGGATGCAGGCCCCAGAACAAGAATCTCCTAGGCCTGTGATACACAAAGCAGGTCGGGAAAGAGAGGAAAATAGCGTCAGAGGGATGTGTCCATAGCAACAGGATGACAAGAAGATGCCATTTTGGAGTCGATTCTCTAAGCAAGAATGTGGACGCTTAAACTGCACATTATAAATGCATTACATAATCAAGGTATATATAATATGACATAGCGGGAGGCACACCCAGACTTTAAATAGTTAGGGTGCCAGACTAGGAGGGGCCCTCCAGAGAGCCGCCAGGTATACTGTCTTTCTTCACACCAATTAGTGGTATATACTCAAGAAAAAAGTAACCCATATCACCAAAAAGGTAGGACATCCATGGTGCATAGACGCAAGAGGACGGAGGTGGTAGGGTGACCACATGCACAGGCACTTGGAGCCCTGGGACATAGTCTTTGGAGGCACTTTGTACATCATATTTTAGAAATCCCTGCATTTATTTGTCGATTGCATTCCTCTATTTCTTAGTTAGAACTATTTAACCCCCAGTTTTTTTTTAACGTGACCATAGAAAATTATCACAGATACTGGAAGTTTAGCATCCAGCTTTCCCATACTCCAGGATGCCACGTGTGTCTGTAATAAGTTATGACATTGGCAAATTCAGCTGTATTTTGTAAAACATATAGGCAGCAGAAATCCAAAGCCTGCACATCCTCGTTATGGCAACCTCCATTAAAATTACGGGGTAAAATCCATGGTTGTTATGTGTTGAATTTGCACAAAAGCTGAGCTACATAGTCCGATTTTTTTTTGATTTTTTTTCTGAATGGGAAATTTCAGTGGATTTGATGAGGATTTGCCAAAGAATCTACATTTTTAGTCCTTCTCAAATCTTGAACTTAAAAAAATGAAAGCAGGAAATGAATTACTGGGTAACTTTGCTTTTCAGGATGCTGTAAAGCGGAGTCACAATCCCTGTGAGAGTTGAACTGCTTGTTCCAGTTTTACCTTAAAAAATACTGAAAGGAATATTTAACAGTTTGAAAACCTGTAAATCATTGACTTTTATTTGTTAAGGTTCTTCAAATGTAACAAAACTCAATTTGACAGCTCCCTTTCTATGCCGTGATATCATGGTGTGATCTAATATCAGATAACACTGAAAGGCCTGATATTACCTTCCTGTTAAAACCTGCATCATCTGTAGTGGCTTCATTATAGTGTTATTATTAGTTTCACGTTATCTGTGATAAGTGGGCGCACCTTCAACACTGTGCAGAGCTGATGAACAATAAACTCAAATCTGCTGCATCTGTAAGTGGTTCCAAAGGGGTGTTTGGAAACGTATACACCATTAGTTGCTTCGCTAAAATGTGAATTAAGGAATGCAACAGGTGGCGCTATAAGCGTTTTAGCTCGTATCCCATGAGCCCTTTAGAATACATCTGTAGGTAAGCATTTTGTCAGGAGTGATGTGTACTTACTTTACTGTGTGGTTACTTTACTGGTCACAGCTGGAACAATTGAGGGCTTCGAAAAAAAGCCCTCAACAAAATAATATTAACACTTAGGGCCGGTTCAAGCCGTAATTGCGGGACGGATTCCGCCCTGCCCGCCGTCCCCATAGACTTTCATTATCCACGGCGCGTATCCCGCCGGAATAATGAACATGTCACTTTCTCCCCGCTCGGCGTATTCACGGAGCGGGGAGGAGAGACGGAATCCATAGTTCTCTATGAGACCTGTGGATTACCGTAATGGCTGGGGCGGATTGCAGCGCAGTACGGCGTGCAATACGGCTGAAATCCGTCCCTGCAATAAGCCGTGTGAACGGCCCTTTATGTAAATGTATAGAATTCTTTTTAGAAAGGAATCCAGTCTGATCACCACTTGGGATGAGGAGTTCAATATTTCCCTTTAGGGCAGGTTGGTTCATACTTTACGGGTTGCATATTCTGAATCAATTTGGGGAAACGTATACAAATTACGTAAATATTGAATTCCTCCATATCTTATCAATGCTGGTTTAACTTGATGGACATATGTCTTTTGTCTACTGCACTTTGCACCTATGCATGTCTTTTGTCTACTGCACTTTGTACCTATGCATGGGGTTGAGTGCTGTATTTTTTTTTCTAATGGATTCTGCAGGTTTGGAAGTAATAAAACATTACTGGTGTCTGTCAATGTCATCTTTCATGCAAACAAATGTCAATATCTTTTATGCAATCAGTTGTCTTAATCTCAGCCAGTTTCTTCATCAACCTGGCTAGAGTGCACATATTTTTTTACCATCTGGAATGGAGGATAAGTTAAGCAATGTCAGTGCTTACTGTACAGTTGAAACCGGAAGTTTCCATACACCATATGAAAAGACACATATGCAAGTTTTTACCCTTCTAAGGTCAATTAGGAACCAAAATTATTTATATTTGCCAAATGCCAGAATAATGAGAGAGAGAATTTTTTAAGGCATTTTTATTACTTTCTGCAAAGTCAAACGTTTACTTACACTAGGATTACTAGGATTTCAGCAATTTGGAACAACCCAAATGATGTCATGTCTTTGGAAGCTTCTGATTTTGGTTTATTGGCAACATTTGAGTTAGAGACACATCTGTGGATGTATTTTAATTTACACCAGAAACACACTGATTCTGTGTGTAACATCATGGGAAAGTCATCCAAGATATCAGGAAGAGAATTGTAGACTTGCACAAGTCTGGTTCAGACTTGGGTGCAATTTCTAGATACCTGAAGGTGCCTGGTTCATCAGAACAAACAATTATACTCAAGTACAAACAAGATGGGAATGTCCAGCCAACATACCGCTCAGGAAGGAGACGAACGTGCTTTGGTCCGACATGTGCATATCAACCCAAGAGCGAAAGCAAAAGACGTTGTGAAGATGCTGGTGGAAGCTGGTAAGATTTTATTACCCACAGTGAAATGAGTACGGTAGCAACATAGGCTGAAATGCCACCCTGCCAGGAAGAAGAAATTACTCCAACCGAAACATATAAAAGCCAGATTAATGTTTGCACATGCACACAGGAGCAAAGACCTACATTTTTTGAGACATGTCCTGTGTTCTGATGAAACTTAAATTGAAGTCTTTAGCCATAATGACCATTGTTACATTTGGAGGAAAAAGGAAGAGGCTTGGAAGCCTAAGAACACCATTCCAACTGTGAAACATGGGGGTGGCAGTATCATGTTGTGGTGTTGTGTTGCTGCAGGATGGACTGGTGCACTTCACAAAATAGATGGCATTAGGAGGAAAGAAAATTATGTGACAATACTGAAGCAACATCTCAAGACATCAACCAGGAATTTAAAGCTTGTTTGGAAATAGGTCTTCCATATGGACAATGACCTAAAGCATACTGCCAAACTGCTTACAAAGTGGCTTAAAGATAACCAAGCTAATGTTTTGGAGTGGCCATCACAAAGCCCTGATCTCAATCCTGTTGAAAATTGATGGACAAAGCTGAAAAGGCAGGTGCAAGCAAGACGACCTACAAACATGGCTCAGTTACAACAGTTCTATCAGGAGGAATGGGACAAAATTATTGTGAGAAGCTTGTGGAAGGATATCCAGAACGTGTGACCCAAGTCATACAGTTTCAGGGCAATGTTACCAAATACTAATGAAATGTGTGTAAACTTTTAACTTTGCAGAAAATAATGAAAATGCTTAAAGGGGTTGTCTCGCTACAATGATTGGGTTTTAATTTAAAGATCTTTAAAAAACAAGCAGCTTTGCAATATATGTTCATTACAAATGTCCTACTGATTTTGAGCTAGCCCTGTTAGTATTACTACATAGCTTCTCAAATCTCTATAGCAGCAGACCTATTGATCCTTATCTTACGGGCTGTCAGGTCTGAATGACTCATCACCTTTGAAGACAGGTTGGAGCAGAGAGCCCCTCCCACACAGAAAGCTTCTGTAGTGCAGGGAGGGGGGAGGGAGGACTCTGGCGTCTGTGTCCTGGATTAACCCTGTGTGTGCCTGCTTCCTCCTGCTCTCTACACAGATAGATGTGACAGCAGTGACCCTGTCTGTTACTATAATCATGATATGTCTTTGGAACTGTGACTATACTAATACTATACAGATCAGGGGGCATGTGAATACTTTATGTTCTCCTGTATTAGGGACACATCCTGAGTATAGTAACACTGCCCTTGTTGTTGCTGGAGATGTGGAGACTTGTAAGCTAAGCAGGGGATATAGGAACACATGCATCCCCTCTGCTCTATTAGCACACAGCTTCATATTCCTCTCTACACTCATAGATCAGCCCTCTCCTGCAACAGACCTAGGCAGGCACACACAGGGTGAACTCTGAGAGCAAACCCCCTCCCCCCCTGTATAGAAGTTACGTAGCTGCCTGTGTGCTGATGGGAGGGGGGAGAGGGAGCAGAACAGACAGACCAAGAAGCACGCCCCTCAGTTCAACTTACCAGTGACACTGACAGGCTGAAAGCTCGTAATGAGACAACTCCTTTAACATATTCTCTCTCTCCTTATTCTGGCATTTGGCAAATATACATAATTTTGGTTCCTAATTGACCTAAAACGGGGAAGGCTTATTTTGATTTCATGTCAGATAGTGAGAAAAACATATGTGTGTGTCTTTTTACATAGTGTATGGAAACTTCTAGTTTCAACTGTATCTGTTGGGTTCTGTGCGTCGCCTCTGCTTGCAGTAGGTATTAAAGGTCAATAGTAGGCATCATGGTGACTTTGAAATACTAAAGCTATACTTGCATATTAGGTAGTTCAGAGGGATGACCGGTACAAAGCTGTACACCATGACTAGGCTCTGCATATTTGAGAAAGGTTTACTTTAGTGACCTTAGGATAAATGCATATGGATTGTGGATTTATGGAAAATTTTTAGTACTTTGCATATGAATGTCATTTTAACAAATCTGAAACATTTTGACATGAAAAATGCAGTGGGGATTTTTAGTTGCAGCAAGTCCATTTCTTGTGCAGAAAGTGTTGTTGATTTTCACCATTGAATTCAGTGGGAGAAAGAAATCGACAAGTAGGTCCTATTGTTGTGGATTTTGCTGTGCATTACCTGCAGATCTGTAGCAAAACCCAAGAGTCCAGATAAAAGTTTAATATAAAGACTATTATCAGTCCCCTGGTGCTCCTGTGGCAATTCTTCCCTAGTTCCCTGCCGACAGAGGCCTAACTTAAAGGGAATCTGTCACCATTTTTTTTTCCTTATTATTAAATCAAGACCCTGATCCATATTCTTTTTCTCTCAGTCGTTTTTATTTCCTGATTGTAGATTTCTCTATTCGGCCGTCCATATATGATTGTGGGGAAGACATTCTTGCTTGCACTGCTTTAACAGCAGTCAGAGAGATGCTTTACAGCAGCTTCATGCCCATAGGATTCTTAAGACAGATTCTGTCCCATAGACTTGTATAGGAGAGTTTTCACTGTGAAGGGAGGGGAGAGGGGGAGCTGTGACATCTCCTCTTGTGACTGGTGGATTATGTGTTATCTGTACACAATGGTGTCTCGTTTCAGTTCGACCCTGCTCTTACTGTTAATATGCACACTGCTGAAAAGCTCTCTAAACACAACAGGAAGTGTCAGACAATTATTAGGCCTAGTGGCCAAAGTGAAAACTGCAGGACTTAAGAATTATTAAAAAAATACTGAAAGTGAAAATTAAAAAAAAAATAAAAAATTCCTATAAAATGTGTTTAACATAAAAATGTGAGTTAAACAATAAGTCATTTTTTGATGACATATTCCCTTTAAAGGCACAGGGCTCAGATATAAAATCTATAAAAGGGCCCTCACCTACTATTTATCACTTATAATGCTGGTCTTCTTATGTGGCAGGTTGGACTTTGGGTCCCTCAGGCTCCAGGCACCTGTAGTGATTTCTACATCTGCACCCCCTACAGCAATGCCCCTGCAGGTCTCAATGCATCTAGCTATGATGTGTCTACTCATGTCACTGCTGCAGCGAGAGATATACAGATCAATCCATATGGATTTTCCTGCAGATTTTGGATAGAATTGGTGCATAAGTTCTGACCCCTGTGGATTTACCCTTAGGGTTAATTCACACAACCGATATGAATGAGGAATTCAATGAGGATTCCATGTTGAATGCCTCATTAAAATCCTTGTACACTCTTTGGGTATTGGGGGGCATCCCCTTGAATGGCCAGTCCGCACTGTAGTTCACACACACACACAAAAAAAAAAAATTGAACATGTTCATTTTTTTGAGCAGATCTTTATTGCATCTGCTTGCGGAGGAGGGTCGCAGGTTACCCTTTTGTAGTGGGGCTAACCTGTGTCCAACCAAAGGTGAAAACGCCTCTGTTAAGTTAAAATACTCTGCTGAAATCCAAGGTGTCGTATGGGATTTCTGGCGATGCCGAAACATTGGACTTCCCGTCTGTGAACCCGACTCTAGACTTCACACACATGGCTGTATTAAAGCTGTTTTGCTCAGAGTTTAAATAGGGCACCAGTAGATGTTTGTGGCTCCGTCCATCATGTACCTCTGGATGCCTCGGATTACCTGAAAAGTTTTTTCATTCCATATGTAATGACAGAAAAAAAAGTTGTGACCTGCTCCATTGGACACAACATTGTCTGACATATGGTGCCACACAGCGTACTAAATATACTACTATGAATACTTATGTACATCAAAAGGTGGAAAGCCTCTACTGACCAAATGCCCTGTACATCTGCATTATCCAGTGAGTTAAACAGCCTGCACTCCACTCTATACATTTTACCAACACTGATACTCTACCAAATTACCTGGACCAAAGACAAATCGGTGCTGAAAAGGGATTAGCTAGGAGAAGTATTGTATCTGGACAGTTTTTGGCCTCTGGATGTGAAAAAGAAGGTTTCTATTCACTGACAGCAGCCAACAAATGTTAAGGAATTGAAACATAAAATGTTTGAAAAGACACAGCACCTTGTTCATGACACATGTCCCCACGGCACGGGTTTTTTGCCGGTTTTTCAGCCGGTTTGCGGTTTTTCAGACCGCCTGAAAAACTGGCCGAAAATGAGCACAATTGTGCTCTATGGAAAACCCGTGCAGCAGTCCCCACTGCACGTGTTTTCCACCCGGTGGTTTTTCCGCCCGCGGACCGGCGACCAAACATTGAGCATGTTCATTCTTTCGTCCGGTTTCCGGATGGAATATGAACACCTCAATGGGAGGGGGGAGGGCTCTTCTCCGCTCATCGCGGAGAAAAGCTGTGCCCCCCGCAGCCGTGGGGACGGCCGCAAAACAGGACAAATACCGGACAGGTAAACCGACCAGTATTTGTCTGCTGCCGTGGGAGCGCAGCAGCTACATACTCCTCCACTACAGACAGTTCAATGGATACACAATTCTGAATATAGGCACACTGCCCGTATGCACTTCATCTTCATGAAGCACCTGCTTCTTCCTCTTCAGTGCTAGCCTCCCTAGGTCAGCAGTCAGGTCTTGGCACTCTCTGGTTATCCTAAGTATGCTGTCCCTGTGACCAGCTATCCAGGCCCAACTCTCCTAATTCCCTGTTACTCGGCCTCCCCTTCTTGCTTCACTTTTAGCCTGTCTTCTCTCTCACATAATTGCTTCCTCTCTCTTTTTTTCCCTCCCATTTTTTGTATCTCATTTTCTATACTTATGTCTTGCACTCTAGTTCTGTAGTACTTAGACTGAATGTGGATGGCCACTGGCTGCAAGTGTACAGGCGAAAACCCTCCCTCCCACTGCTGGAAACAGGGGACACAACATGGAAATAACACTCTCTAAATAACTTACAAAGTAACTGAACTAAGCCTAAGATGGCCGCCCTTCCCTTCTCCTTTCCAGGATCCTCTGCTGCCTCTCTCTCCTGATTGGCTGCAGGCAAAACATCCTTCTGGTGCTAAGAGCACCAGTGCCCTAAATGAAGCAGCATAGTCGTCATCATCAGCATCATACATAAAAATTAAGTCAATTAGTATGGTGTTTGCTCACCCTACAGACTGTCTTATATATAACCCATATCAGGGGCATAGTGAGGCTTGTGTGCCAGGTGCCAATGTGTTCAGAAGTGGCATAGTGCAGCAGACATACTCTGTGCTTCAGGTAAAGGGAAACTTAGCTATGACTGAGCTGCCACCTGCACAGCGCTGCTGCCACCTGCACAGCGCTGTTGCCACCCTCACAGCATAGTTTTTTTGGCTGACCGTTCTCTTGTTGGATCGTACCCGGACTCCAGTACAGATTTGCTTTCAGTCTGCCTTTTTCATTTGTTATCAGGCGCCCGCTCTCATTTTGTCCCTTTTCTTACTTTGTGCCGATACAAATCTTTTTGGTGTCAATTAACATAACTCAGTTTTTTCAGTACAGTGACCTTGAGCCGAGTTCACATGTGCCAGTCTTGTCACGCTCCGGCTGCTGCTATAGTTTACAGAGAAGCCAGATGTCGCCTTTGTAGAGAATGTAATTTTATAAAATGCTTTATTCCATGAAGAAGCATAGAGCTGTGCAGTTTGATTATACATGAGGATTCACAACCTGAATGTGGGAGCCTGCTCTTACTATGGCTATCGGCAATACAATATTCTAGACTCTATAAAAAACTTCTGCAGGAACCCAGTCTGATGCAAATACTCCAGAATGTTTGATAATCTGATCCCACTGATATAGGAATATATACATCTATAATCCGAGAGCAATAAAAGTAAATGAGTAAATATATACACTTCAGTTGTCTTAAATCACCCGATTCTGTTTCTATCCTTCCCTAATGCATCTTTTTGGGAACACCGGGTAACAACCAATGGATCCTAATATGGAAGCGAGTACTTAGCAGTCTAGAAAAACTGAGTGAAAACCCCTTTATTTGTATGTGCGATAGGTTAAAGACTAAAAACTTGTGCTGTGCCATGTTGGTAGCGGTTTACAGCAGGTATTGAGGACACTTGCATTATACCATGCTTGAAATTCTTCCCTTTTTATGGGTGCCAAGCAGTACATCTGTGCTGACTCTGCTGTCATCTAGTGGCAATGCTGAAGTATAGCTGATGAAATGTTGGTGAATTGTATGTGTGACAGCCCAAATCACTTTCTGACCCTTTTTATTGGATTAATACTAGTAACTGTGTTACAAGAAGTGACGGCGTGACGAGTAGTGATTCTACTCCCTGATGAGATGAAATCTTCTTCTATTCAGTTCATATTATTATTATGAGCAGGAGATACCCAGTTGTGAATGCAGAAATTGGATTGGACAAGGATCTGCTATTAAGGACCATGCACTTGCTGACAGATTGTTCCAATTTATTGGCATTGGTACTAGGAAGGAATTGTGCCACTTTGGCTCTTAACGACTTTTGCTTCCAATCTAGTGATTTTCCACTCTTGTCTTAAAGTCATTTTCCCATTACATTGCTTAGCTTTAAACATATAGTGAAGGGTAAATAAAACTGTTACCAATTACATTGCTGTTCTGATTTTGCTTCATCTTCGAGTTCGAGCAAATATTACCTAAGTTTTCCTTGGCTGCCGACCACCTCTCCCCTTCTCTAGCTGCCCTGGTTGGGATGGTGATGTCTCTCCCTGCTGTGTTTTATCAGCAGCACTGGAGCTTCTTACCGACAAACTGTAACCTTAGCACTCTGAAGCCTTATGCCCTGCTGTTAAAGCCCCTCCATTTCCTGTACGCCCCGCAATTAAGCCATGTGAAGCCTAACAGGCTCAGAAATAACAGAACTGAAATATCAGTTACTGCTGTAGAACCACCCACAGCCTGAAGCTGAACCCGGAGTGGGTGCCTGAAAGCCGGCTAGAGAAGAGCAGGCTCTGTGAAACAGTCAGATGGGAAAACCCCTTAAAATGAAGTAATCCCTATATATCAGTTTACCTGCATCTCATCTGTGTTCAGTAAGTAATTACATTTTGGGGTGCGTTCACACAGTGCAGTTTTGGTGTGTTTTCTTTTTTTTTTTTTTTTTTACAGAAATGCCCCACACTGTGTGAAAGCATCCTTAGATGCAGGGATGGGCACAGTGGTCACACATGTATCATAAGAAAGGAGGATTTCCTAGAATTGGAAATCATTATTGTTTTTGGCTAATGTAAAAAATTCATAGCTGGCCAGATCTAGCAAAGGTCTAAGAACAAAACCTGTATGCCATGGTGAGGGAAAAGCAGTGATACCTGCCAGAGCTTACTTGTTTGGCATGTTTGATAATTTAATGTCCGGTAATTGGTCTCCTTTAAAGCGGACCTGTGACCTCTCCTGATACGTCCAAGTAAATACAATTCTGGAGCATCTTCTCTTATATCTCTGTGTTGTGCTTTTCCTCTGTTGTTTCTTCTAGACATTTAGCACTGAATCAGTCAGCTGGGCGTCACCTTTCCAGTTTTTTAGGGGGTGTGTCCCTGCACACACAACTCTGCCAGCATTGATTGGACAATGTCAGACTGGGCAGGGACACAGCCACAATTGGTAACACCCAGTTGACAGATTCAGCAATACACTTCTTGGAGGAACAGCACAACGCAGAGTTATAAGAGAGGATGCTCCAGAATTGTTATTCCACAGGGATGTACAAAAACAGACATATTAGGAACGGTCACAGGTCCCCTTTAAAGCAGAGCTGCAGTAGCTGGAATGTAGCATTGACGAAATGTTGACATTGGAGGAAGATCTCTATCTCCCGTCAACATTCCCTGTTCTAATCTAAGGTTGAAATGAAATGTTCTTTTAATCTTTTGCCATGTAGACCTCAGAAAGTGGATGCTGAAGTGAGATATAAGTAACCGCCTGAGTCAACAAGCCGGGGGAGCATGTGTCTTCACAGAGCGGGTGATTTATGTGGACGCACTATGGCATGCATGTGATGGGCTCTGCAGAGCTGTTTGTTTTTCCGGTCACTGGGCAACCAAACAACTCATCATGTGGTGTTAGTGACACGGGGCCTGTATGCCGTCCACGGATACTTTATGAGGGAAAGGTGTCATAGAAGACATGCTTCTTGGTATCATATAACTGGGAGCAAGATTCTCCCAAGGCACAATTTAGTGAATGTTCACACAGATTTTTTATGTGGATTCCTATGTATAATCCTCATCAAAAGTCCAAGCACAAACCACGTATGATCTGCATCTTGATGTTTTTTACACTGATTATTTCCAACATGAATTTAAAATCCGCAATGTGGAAAAAAGAGATGACTAGTTCTCTCATTAAGGAGGTGTTACTGTTTCATTGATTAGATTTAAACATGTAGGCAATGGTAAATAAAGACGTTACCCCAATACATTGCACGTTTGAATTTGCTTCTCTAGAGTGTTAGACAGGCAGATCTGCATTTTTCCACAAGCTGCTTAGTTACTCAGCACATTCCGGCTCTTAGTTGTAGTAGTCCGGCTGGTGACCTTACTCCCTAGTGTGTTCCTTATGTGTAAGAACCGAGAGCTTTTTATATTACTTACTGTCCAGATTTAATCCTTTAACGCTCTATAACCTTGTGAACTACTGTTTACAAACCCCCAGCACTCATGTCACTGTAACATGATCAGCGAGGACCAGTAGAGCTCATATTCCAATCACTGCTGCAGAACCACCCGCGTCCTGACCAGGAGGTGGAAGTCTGAAATTGTGTGCTGCTCCATAAAACAGCATTGTGAGACAACCCCTTTAAGTAGGCTAGAACTGAATTAGCCCGATTTACATGGGGTTAATTTGCACCCAAACACCATGGTCTGGCCTACATGATGCAAAATGTAAATCAATAACTTTTTTGGATTTCCGCCACAGTTTTTGTCAATGGATACATCCATTGTGTGAACATACTCTAAAAACCAAATTACAGACTGTGCAGGAGGAGCCTCCACATTGTGAACTGCGGTGCATACATTTATTGATATGGGCTGTAAAAAACATTTGTACCTGTCACTTATTTACTTGTTTTCTATTCATTTACTTAACGTAAAAAATGCGACGGGCACCAGGCTGCAGATTTGCCCCATTATATTGGGCTAATCCATGATAAAATCCACATAAATAAGTGATTATAGCAGCAGAAAAGTATTAGTGGAGTATCAGATTTCTCCACATACATAACACAACTTATTTCCAGGGAAAAAATATACTAGGTTTTTATCCACACTGTTAATCTATTACTTATACAGTGTAAACTAAAATGATTATAGTGATAATATGTCTGCCGCATGTTTAGATTGTCTAGTCTGTTAAATGGCTTACTTTATGCCACTAACTATACCAAAATGTTGGCGCACGGCATTGCAGGCTAAGCCATGCCCCCTTTAAGTGAAGCCAACCCTTTTACCAGAGGCACACACCTTTTGTGCGACAAGGAAAAGATGTGTCTTGCATTGTACGGAAACTTATTAAGGTGCAAGTTTTGTTTTTTGTGCACAATTCTGGACACCTAGTGACATAATAGATGTCCCTTAGTGTGTGAATTAGGAGGAAGGGGAACATCGACCTATGGAGAGCACCCAGTTTAAGGATGTGTAAGTGTTTTTGATTGCTTTTTAGCCACTACAGGCATCTGATATCACAATGGCATTATGGGGAATGGAAAAAAAACGCTGGAAAGTCACTCGCGCCATATAGAAGGTTGTAACAAATCCTCAAATTTTATTCTGATTTCTTGAATCTGTATCAGAAGCAAAAAAAAGGTAATATTATTGATCAAGCCAATATAGTTCTATACATACGCTGTTACGGTTGTCCAAATCACCCTCGTTAAATTCATTGCTACCCCTTGAGATCAGATATCACCGTGCTGCTTCTTCATGACTCCGTTTGGTAACCTCTCAGCCACATTGCATGTTGTATATACCAACTCCTCTTTGTCTGTCATCGATGTATACTGTTGTCAATGTAATGGGGCCCTATCTTTTAGCCCACGGGTTGAGGATCCTGTATTTGTAGCTGGTATGGTTGGGCAGGGTGCTTTTGTTGCATTGCCAACTGATATATTCCACACAATGCCCAGTTAGCATAGTTCCATACCTTAGGAGAATTTACAGGTATAACTTATCCTCTGCCAGCAATGCTGCATACAGCAGAGTGTACGACGTTTGGCTGATTCCTTTAACCAGTAGCATAATGCATAACGACATCGGCCTGAACTTTTGTTAAGGATAAAATAGCAAATACCTCCATAATTTATCCGGGGCTTGGCGGTGGTAGAGGCTGGCACGTCAGGAGGAAAGCTGGAGCAGTTCCTGCGTGGCAGGTGTTTGACGTCATCTCGCTCGGTCCTCTGGGAGCTCCAGTCAAACACAGAATTATTCTCCATTACTGACATATTGTAGAATCCGGGCTTTGTGCACATTTCTAGTGTTGGAGGCAGAAGAAATTGGACTGTATTCCTGAATGTGAAAATTACTAAAACTGCTTGTTTGCTACAAGTCTTATTGTATCGTGAGGGACAGTATGGTATCTAGTGAAGAATACAGAGAATTTAAGAAAAAGCAATTTAATGTATTACAATCTGCGTGCTGTGGTGATCCAACATAGACATGTAGTAGAGCTGTATGTGTTAGATTCATCAGGGCAGAGCTCACGCTTGTCAGCCCAGTCCCAAAGAAAATTGGCGACACTTGGTTCTGTTCATACTGTTTTCTTTCTATTGGAGACACACAATAGGAGTATTCTTCAATGTAAGGCTATGTTCACACGGCTTAAAATGGGACGTATTTCAGTCGTACTGCGCTTATTACGGCTGGAATAAGGTCCAGTCTTTATGGTAATCCACAGTTCTCATAGAGAACTATGGATTGTGTGTCCTCTCCCTGCTCGGCGAATAGGCAGGGGGAGATATTTCTCTTGTCTTTTTCTAGCGGAGTATTCGCGCCGATAGTAATGATAGGTCTATGGGCCGCGCGACGTTGCCGCTCCGGCCCCCACCCGCTTCCCACCCCCGTTCCACACCGGGTAATTACGCCCCGCAATAGCCGACGTGAAACATAGATAAATCATCCTGACATTTCATTGGCCCCATCTGTACCTAGTTCAAACTGGAGGACTTATCTGTAACTGGGGAATGCTAGACTTGTAGTTCATGTCCACAGCTGGATAGTTATGTGGAACGGAAGTTCCATCATGTCATAGTTTAGGCATGAGGTGAATCTTCTTAAAAGGCCACACAGTTACAGCAAAACAAATTTTAAAAACCTCCCTGCACATCCAATGAAAAAAAACTTACATAAAAAATCAAACTATAGATCAAATTCAATTTAAGAACAAACCCGTTCCAGTCCCCATCCGTTGTAACTCCAGGACTGCTGTAGTTGTGAAAAAAAAATGGGGTATCTGTTTTCTTACTATATAAATATCCACTTTCCTATACTGAAATGTAAACAGAAGATTACTGTGCTCAATAATGTAATAAAAAGATCATACGGTTCAGATGATAGGTTTTATATGTAAGGTAATGGCAGAAAGAGTAGGCTGTATACACATTATTTTATACCTAATCACGTTTTGGAGACCAGACTGTTGTTCTGGACACCTGGCACAAGTTTCATAGCTTGGAGGGTAACGTTGGCTGCACTCGGACATTATGGTTTCAAGTTTAAATTATTATGAAAGTAAAAGCTATTTTGCCTTTTATCAAGTGCTGTACTAAGAAACTGTTGGCCTTCATTTGCTTTTGCTCCTGGGGCCCTGCCCTAATTCCTGTATGGTCAGTCCACTCTGGTGCCTACTGCTATCATAATTAGAGGTGTATAATTGAAACTCCTATAACAGGGCAGGGAGGCCTTTGGTACACACAGGCAGGGCTGTCATAAGTCATTTCAGGGACCCATACAGCCGAAGCATCTAGGCGTCCCACCTATTACCAGCTCCTGTCTTTTACACATATTAGGGGTTGAAGAGTGAAGAAATCAGCGCGATAACTTTTAGTGGCTACTGTGTATAATATAGAACTGTATTAGTTGAAACTGGTTGTATGAGTAATTTGAATGGTGAGCTTTTGAGAGAATAGCCATTCTTCCAGACATGATGATATACACGAAATTGGAAAATTTCACAGGCTTTTTATACATCACTAAGACATGGACCTTCAAAGGATTCTTAGGGAATTTTAAACTCATAACAAATTGGCAATATAAGCAAAGAAAGTCATTTACAAAAGTCAAACAATTAAACTTTTATATGGAAAATCTTGGAGGCTTGACAGCAGGGTAGTCGAGTAAATTGTGCCGTCTTATCTCACAGCCATCACGTGTAATTTGGGACATCCACAGGTTCAGACATATAGTTTGACATAAAAAATATGCATGGATATTTAACCCATTTTGCAGAAGGGTTAAATATCCATGCTAGTTTTATGGTCAAACTATATGTGAACTGTGATGAGCCACCAAATTTACAAGTGATGGCTGTGAGATAAGGACGGCAGATTACGTACTTGACCCTCCTGTCATGCCTAACAATTTTCAGATTAGTTAATTGTTTGACTGTTGTAAATGACTTGTCTTGCTTATATTGCATTTTGTTTATGTTTAAGATATTTTCTAAGATACTTTGAAGGTCCTATGTTTGTGTGTATAAAAAGCTGTTGAATTTTCAATTTTGGATATCATCATGTCTGAAGAAGGGGAGCTAGTTCTTCGCAAAGCCTTCACCATCAAATATACTCCACGCCTCTAAAGGTATCTGCTTGATTTCTTCACTTATTACTAATTTCTTTGGCTGAACCACCGGTCAACACATTATTACTCTACCATATTAGTGGGGTCTTCTCTTTCTTTTTTATAAAATGTTTCTGAGTGAGAAGCCGACCCCCTGTCCGGGGTTCAGTTGCATGCAGTACGGCACATGATGGTCGCACCCATGCCCTTAGCACTTAGACTGGGGCATCTGCCACAGTCCTGCCACCTGTAGGTAAGCCCCTTATTGTATCCGTGAGGTTCTCTGTATCCTAGTGGCAGTCAGAACAAGATTTTAAGGGATCGGGGGAGTCTTTCCTAGTCCTGCTCCTTCCAAATCACAGCACAGAAACAACTCAAATCACATTTTCAGTTGCAGGAAAGGACTTTGCTAGTACATAAATAGCATTGCCTTCACCTAAAATTTGTCTCACCACCTGCTAAGCACACAAGTAAATCCTCACACCGGACCTAATATAGGTGGACTGTCAAAGGCAGAGAGATTTTTTCCCACTTCTAAGCTACTTTTGCCGCTCGATCCAGCCGAACAGTAAGTTCTGAAGCTGCACTAACGAGGGGCAGAGAATACCCCCTAAAACAGTGTCTGTGTTGCAACTTAAACGGGTTTGTCTCACTACAAGAATTGCTTTTTATGAGGGTAAAAGGATCCGCAAAAACAAATCACTTATAGCAATAAATTTACCAGTAACTGTGTCTACTATTCTGAGATATCCCCTCTCTGTATGGGCCGCATCAGTCATCAAGGTCGCTATATCTACAAGACTGGTTTGATCATATCCTGAATAGGCTATACTAGAATGGTGGCTATCAGATACAGACCTGGCTTCTACTGCAGTTTAGTCAGAAGCCCGTAATGTAAACACGCCCCTGAATTCAAAATGTGAAAACCAGAAAAACTAGGAATGAGGTAAGATGAATCAATGGTAGTGAGACAACACCTTTTAACTGGGTTTGGCTCAAATATCCCTCTTCACATTGGCATAGGTCCTGAGAGTACTTGTGAATTGAGGATAACCACATCCAATAGAGTGCGCTGTGGAGCTCTTAGCTCTTTTCCAAAAGCTTGTTGCTTTTATGCAAAACAGTCAGTGAGGTCTGAAAGGCAAGTAAATTCTCACAACGACCAATTTATTGGTGGCTCTCCCCAAGGAGAGATTTTTCCCCCTTCTATCCCACCTGTAAAGTGAGCAATGGCGTGTTCACATAGCTTGGATTTTCCCCAGCAAATCAACAAACAACCTTCAGGTAACTTCACATCAGACTGAGTGTACTGTGGATTTTCCTGTCAGTTAAAAGTAAAAAAAAAAAAAAACTTAAATATTTTGATTTTAAAAGCCACCACTGGGGATTTTGCAGCGGAAAATCTGCAAAATAAATCTGTGCTTGTTCCGCAACAGAAATTGAGTTGTTGCACACTTAGAAATCTACACCACAGGTCAATTTTGACGTAGTAAAAAATTTGCAGCATGAGGAAGAGATTTGTAAAATCTCATTCACCTGCAATATACTATAATCTGTTGCAAGTTTTACCTGTGCAGATCCGCAAGTAAAATCTACTAAATAACCCTCCTGTGTGAACTTGCAAACGCTACAGATCTCTTCTGTGCACTGCAGATTTTTTATGTATGGAAATTGACCTGTGGCATCAATGAGGGACTCAAAATCTGCAAGAAATGCTTTGTTTATTCACAACTGTGCATTTTAAAAATCTGTTGGGATTTGTCTTATGTTTTCCTTGTGGACGATTTGCAAATGTGCTGCACAAAAAATGTCTGCAGCAAATTTGACCCATGTGACCAAGGATTACCACAGTGCAGTAATCTTGCATAATTGTCAGCCCACCCGTGTATATATTACTATAACATGTAAATGCAGCCTGGGTCAGTAGCTCAGGAGTCTTATATAAAACTGGGGAGCTAGATATTTACGTAGGTAATTCATTGTTTATCAGCATGTGAAGTTATAATCTGGTGTTAGTGACACATGGAGTAGATGGTGTTGTGGGAGCTGCTCCACTCGTCATCTCACAACTTGTTCCCATGGAAGATAATGGACTTATCAGGTTTTCCCACTATTAAAACTCACTGCTATATTACTGGCACCACACGACATAAGCATTAAGATACAAGCATACATGCTAATTGTAATGATACCTGCTTTTTTAGTTGTTCCAATCTCCCCTTAGGAATCGGCAACTTCTGCTCTGGATTTCCAGACTGTGGGTGGACTGGACTCATGTATGTCTGACTTTACCCACAATTCCCTTCACCATTTGTATGCGCAAAGGCAGTGATAGAGTAGAAAAGACACAGACTTCTGGGCAGGCAGTAGTGTGGCTAGAGCAATGCACATTGACAGAGTTAGGCTGCAGGAGAGGTCAAACGTTCTACGTATGACATGTGTGACATTACACAAGTGACTGTGCTTGCTGACGTGGAACTTTAGCTATATCGGCAATGTGCCAGGAGGGTCAAACAAATGAATGGACGACGAAATATTCTCTTCACCTGTGATAGAACGTTTGTACTCTCAAGTTCATGCTCTTGAGGCCTGCTTTTTTGTTATTCGAGGGATGCCAGAAGTCTCTGCATGTCAGTCACTCGCACTATACCCATGCTACTTACTTGGAAGACACTAATGCTACTGGTGTCACAGATGTCACTGATGCCCCTCAGCTGTCTCCCTAGAGGCTTCTCACTGTCAGGAATCTCACAGCTCACTCTCGCCAGTTTATAAAGTCCAGCAGTAGGCGTCTCCTCAACCATAGGTCTTTATACACCTGCAGGCCCAGCCACAGTCTTGAATGCCTTTAGCTCTAACCACTGCACCAGATGGTAAGGTGTATTGTTACACAGGTCAAGAAAAAACACTTTGCTTCTTGTATCGGCTCACATTGCCCAAGAGACATGGCAGCGGTGCTTTGTGAGCACGTTTTTTAAGTAGCGTTGAATCTGCCAAAAAAGTTTGGCACATTACCACATCACTACAGTTCACCAGAGCATTCTTATGCAAACCACGGCTTCCTACCTCATGGCAGTATAAAGGTAATAAATAAAGGTATCCACATTAGCTTCATATGTAGAGAACCCACAAAGTTCTGCTAGACAGCAGAAAGCCTAACTTAATCGAACTGGAGGAATTGAGTGTAGACGGTACCCAAACCCAACACCTTTTAAGAGAAGTGGGAAATCTCCAGCCCAAACTCCCCCAAAATAATTTGGGTGTCTACAAAAATAGATAAAAAAAGAAATAACCGAAAACTACCCCTGTTAAATTAGTAGGGGGGGGGGAGAAAAAAAAAATCCCCCACCTATCCAAAAAAGCAGAGTACCCGCAGAGAACCCCCAAAAATTTGAATTCATGCCACAGTACCATGAAGACTTTGAAGCTTGGTGTTGCAACCCGGGGGGAATGGGCATGTTTCTTTATATGGTTCCGCGAATTTTTACTGCATCCTGGGATCGGGGGAAGTTTGGATATATCAAAATACTTGAGCGGTATTTGCCTTATGCGGGGGAGGAAAATTCCCCTAGAAATGGGTGTTTCAACAAGAAAACGCCTCAACACACCAGTAAAGAAAAGGATCTTGGTTCCAGTTAAAAAAAATTTTGAGGTTTTTGGAGTGGGCCCCCAACCCCCGGGACTTTAAATCTACCAAAAAACATTGTGCTTGTTCCCAATTTCAAAAAATGAAAAAGCAGGAAAAAATGTAGTGGGGCGGGCGCTAGGCCCTTTGGAAAAAAAATTTGCATGGACCCCCATTTGTTGGTATGACACCCCTTCAAAAAAGCCCCCCCCACTCCACCAAAACTGCAAAAAGGCTTTGGAAAAAAGAGGTAGATCCCCTTTATACCCAGGAGTGGGCCCCCCCAAATTAAGGGTAGTCCCCCTTACAGGCGGTAGTGCCCCTTGTCCCAAGTAATGCCCCCTCTGTACCCGGGTGGCCAAAAATTTGTAGCAGGTAGATGCCCCCCTTTTTAGCCGGGGTAGGTGCCCCCCTTGTTACCCCAGGGGGTCCCCCCCCCCCCCCCCCCCCCAATTTTGGCCCATAGGTCCCCCATTACCCAGGTAGGTCCCCCCATTTTACCCGGTGGGTGCCCTTGTTCCCCAGGTAGGTGCCCCTTTGTTGCCGGTAGGTGCCCCATTTCAGCGGTGGTCCCCCTTTGTCAGCCAGTAGGTCCCCCATCTGTTTCCCCGTATTGCCCCCATCTTTTTTGCCAGGTAGTGCCCCATTGTTTGCCAGGTAGCCCCCCATTGTTTCCCAGGTGGGTTTTGCCCCCTTTTTTTGCCGGGGTAGATGTCCCCTGTTACCCAGGTAGTGCCCCCATTGTTACCCAGGTGTCCCCCCCATCTGTTACCCAGGTAGGCCCCCTGTTGAGGTGGGGCCCCCTCTGTTAGCAGGTGTGCCCCCCCTGTTGCCGGGGTAGTGGGCCCCCATCTGTTGCCGGTAGTGCCCCCATCTGTTTGAGGTAGATCCCCCCCTTGTTCGGGTAGTCCCCCCTCTGTTGCAGGTAGTGCCCCCTCTGTTGCCAGGTAGTGCCCCCCTTGTTAGCCAGGTGGCCCCCCTTTGTTGAGGTAGTCCCCCCCTCTGTTGCCAGGTAGTTTTCCCCTCTGGGGCCGGAGTCCCCCCAACTGTTAGCCAGGTGTGCCCCCTTTTTTTGCCAGGTGTGCCCCCTTTGTTCCCCAGTGATGTCCCCTCTGTTCCCAGGTGTCCCCTCTGTTGCCAGGTAGTCCCCCTTTTTTCCCGGTAGATGCCCCCCTCTGTTCCCAGGTATCCCCCCTTGTTGCCAGGTATGCCCCCTCTGTTGCCAGGAAATGTCCCCTCTGTTCCCAGGTAGTGCCCCCTTGTTCCAGGTGTGCCCCCCTCTGTTGCCGGTAGTTGCCCTCTCTGTTAGCCGGTAGAGCCCCCTAAGTAATAAAAATCAAATTTAAAATCCCTTACCTCCCAGGTCCTGCAGCGCGGCCGTCCTCCCGATCCTTCAGCGGCGCAGGGGGAAAGTGAGAGCAGGAGCGGTCACTCCCCCTGCAGCCGCGCGTCACTTCCACTGCGCTGTGAACCCCTATGTGCGGTGCACACACCGGCGCCGTACTTTCAGGGGGAGAAGGGAGGAGGGAGCGATCCCTCCCGCCTCCCCTCCCCCACGTGGACCGGGGCGGGGGAGCGGCCGTGCACCCGCCGTTTGGACGGGTCCCCCGGCGCAAGAGTAGGGGCACCGGTCTCTTGGCCCCCGGGTTTTTAAAATTTTAAAAGGGCCCCCCCCGCCTGCGGCCGGGGGAGGTACCAACCCCCGGGAGGGCGGGGGGGGACCCCAAATAGCGGGACCCCCCCCCCAAAAAAAAGGGGGGGGAGTTGGATGTATGCCCTTGTGGGGTGAATCAAAAATGCAGTTTTTGAAGGCAAAGTCAGCAAAAGCAAAAAAATTGTTGGTATGTCAGAGCATCCAGGGCTGGAATAACAGCTGAACAGGTGCCGAAGTTGGTTGATTTATGCAAAATAGATGTGAAGCCGTTCTAAAAAACTGTGGTTTTTACAAAAAAATTTATTGGGATTCCTGAACGGGAATTCCCTGAATCCCCCCCAAAAAAAAATACTTTTTTGGGAGTTTGAAAAAGAAAAAATTTCCCAACACTGTATTTTTTGGAGCGCCCCAAAGGGTTTTTTTTTTTTTTGGTTTTTTTTTTTAAAAGTATTTTCAAAATTTTCCTATACATTTCTCATTCATTTTTTATTTTAAAAAAAACCAGTGTGCAATGTTTCCCAAATTTGGGCTTGGAAAAAAAAAAAACTTTTTTTGTCGAATTCCCATTAGGGTTTCCTTTTTTGAAATTTTTTTTTTGTATTTTGTCCCCTTTTCCCTCTATATAAAGGGAATTTAAAGGGCCATTTTTCCCCCACGGCAAAAAATTTGGGCCGTATTTCGGTCCGAATTACCCCGCCGAAGGGGGCGAAAATTTCCCGGGGCTGGAAAAGCCCCAAGTCATTAGGTTTTAATTTTCCAGTTCTCATAGAAAACCCAAAAATGGATTCCCGTCCCCCCCCTGCTCGGCTTTTTACGCCCGGGGGGGGAGATAAGTGACATGTGAATTACTTTTGGGAAATTACGCGCGTTGGTTTTTTTAAACAAGTCTAGGGGCCGGCGAAGTGCCGACCCCCCCCCCCCCGGCCCCCCCCGGCGAAATTTACTTTCCCGAGTTAAGCCGGGGTAAACATCCCCTTTAACACACCAAAAATAGCCCCAACTATACCCCAGGCACGCCCAACATTTGAATGCGCCAAAAATTGACAAAAAGAAAAATTTTGCACCAATAAATTTTTGCTATGCGCCTAAAAAATTAGGCACTTCAGTTTTTTACTACAGATTAGTAGAGTACAGTTTGGGGAAGGTGATATCAGGGCCCCTTTTTTCGTTTTATCTGCTCTTATCTGTAAAAAAAGGGCCCATGAAAAGCTTTAAAAAACCCGAGAAACTTTTTTGTGCCGTGTTATGGGTTTTGTAATATTGTTCTTTTTTTATTTTTTGCAAATTTCGGGATCCCAAGGGTGAACACACTAGATTTTTGGGGGTTTTTCATTAGGAGCACTGTACACTCTTTTAAATTTTGCCCCTTTAAAAAATTTGGGGGTGGGGGGGCCCCTTTTTTTTCTGCATGTCGCCTTTTTGTGCTTAGCTCATTTTTCCCGAAAACCCCTTGCTTTTATTTTTAACCCCAGCTGTTTTGTCGGGGGGAAAAGTTTGATAACTTTTGTATTGGGTCTGTATTTCACATGTGTTTTTAATATCACAGCCATGCCGTGGTTGTCTCTATTGTGTTTGATCATTTGATTTGAAATATAAAAAAAAAAAAAAAAAATAAAAAACGTGCCCTAAAGGTTAAGAACCCCTTTCGGGAGTTCAAAAAGGCTATGTATACAAAAGAAACTCGTTTTTGGTCGGTTTTTCAGCGGATTCGTATTTTGATTTTTGCTGAAAAACCCCCCAAACCGAAACTCACATTTGCTGCGACCCCCTCATTAAGAAAATCTGTGCTGAAAATTTTCCACACAGCAAGATGTTTTACTGGGGTTTTTCCCAAACAAAAAACCGTCCGGGGGGGGGTTTTGAACTTTTTGTATTTCCAAAAAAAACCCCCAACTTCAGTTTCCCCAAAAAGCCCTAATGTACGGGCCCGTGGGAAAATCCGAAATTTTAAACCGCCTTTTTTTTGCGCAGAGCCCTGCGAAAAAAACCCTTTGGTCAGTTGGGTGCAAATCCCCCCAAAAATTAAAAAATCCCTTTGGGTTTTTTGGACCCCTTTGGGGGGGTTAAGCCCAAAGGGGCGAGTAAAATTTACTTGCCCGATTCTAAAATTAAGTTTCCCCATCAGTGGACACAGTTTTCAATGAGTATTCAATGAGTATGGGGTTGTTTTTTCCCAGAAAAATTTACCAAAAAAAACCCGGGGGGGGGAAAATTTTTGGATTTTTTTTTTAAACCTTTTTTTTCCCTTTTTTTTTTTTTTTCATTTGTGGGGGGGGTTTGGGGTTTTTTTTTTTTTTTCGGGGGGGTTTTGTTTTGGGGCCCCATCCCAAAAACAAATAAAAAAAAAAAAGTTTTTTTTTTAAAACCCCCCAAATTTCCCCCCAAATTGACCCCTCCAAAAAAGTACTTTTTTTCACAGGGAAAAAACTTTATTTTTAAAAAAACCCCCGGACCCCCCCAAAAAAAAAAAATAAAAATTTTTGGAAAAAAATTTAAAGGTGTTTTTTTTTCCAATTTGTTTGTCTTTTGGAAATTTGGTTTGCCTTTTTTTTTTGGTTTTTTTTTTTTTTTTGGGGATTTTTTGGGGAAATTGGGAAAATTGGGCAGGGGGGGAATTTTTTTTTCTTTGGGGGTTGGGGAAATTTATTTTTGGGGTGGGGGGCTTTTGGAAAAAACCGGGAAGGCCTTAAAATTCTTAAAATTTTTTCTTTTTTTTTTTAAGGGGAATTTTTTCAAAATTTTTTTCAAAGGTATAAAATTTCCCCCCCCCGTAAGGCCCCTCCCCCACCCCTTGTTTCCCTTTTTTTTTAAAAAATTTTTGGTTTTTTTTAGAATGAAAAAAAATTTTCCTTTTTCCTTTTTTTTTAAACCCAAAAAAAGGCATTCTTTTACATTTTTTTTTGGATATTTTAAAAAAATAATTAAAAAAAAAAATTACATCGGTGCCAAAAGGCTTTTTAAAAAAGGAAAAATTTAAAAAATTTCCCCTTTTTTTTTTTTAAACCTTTGTCCAAAACCCGCGGGGAAAAAACAAAAAAAATGGGGGGGGATAATTTTCCCGAAATTGGAAAACCTGAATTTTTCCACTTAACTTTTAATTTATATTTGGAACATTTAAAAAGGGGTTTTTCAAAAAATTATTTCCCAATTTTTGCATTTACCCGGGTTAGGTTTTAAAAAAAATTTTTTTTTCGGGTTTTTAAACTCAAATTTTAATTTTAAAATGTTTTGTTTTTACTTTTCTGAACCCCCTTGGGCGGGGAGGGCCCGGGGGTTTTTTTGTTTTTATCAAAGAAAAAAAAAATTCTTTTTTTTCCAAACCCCAAAAAATTTACATGTTTATTGTTCTTACTTTCTTTTGTGAAAACTTTCAAAAAATTATTTTTTTTTTCAAAGTGTTTAATTTTTAGTAAGGGGTCTCCTTTTTTACCACAAGTTACCCATGAGAAAGTTTTGGGTCCAAATTGGCAAAAAAAATTCTATTCATTTTTTGGGTTCTTTTAACTGGGGGTTTGTTTTTTCCTGTTTTCCAGTTTTTAAAATTTTTCCCTTTGTGTGAATGATTTATTAATGGGGTTTTTTAGCTTTTGTCCCAAGCAGGTACCGTGTTCCCCCCAATTTTGAAAAAGTTTTGTCCCTTTTTACTTTGCTTTGGAAAAAATCTTTTTGGGGTTTTTTTGAAAAAAAAAGGAACATGAGAGGCTTTTCTACGTAATTGTTTAAGGGCCCCAGGGCTTACAGGACGTTCTGCTGCCAATAGTTTTTTTTATTAAAAAACCTTCACTGTTTTTCTGCAGGTATTGTGTTTTTATGCGGGGGCCCCCAAAAATATTCATTGTTTTTTTTTTGCTGGTTTTTGTGTTTTTTTTTAAAAACCCTTTTGAGAAGCAAAAGGAATTGATTTTTTTTTAATTTTTAAAGGAGAATTGTAGTTGATTTCAATGGAAAACCTTAAATTTTATTTTTTTCCCTACCTTTTTTCCTAAGGAAAAGGGCTTTGCTGTATTTAGTTTTTTGAAAAGGTTCACTTTTTGGATGTAGATGGATGGTCCACAGCCTGTATACAGATGTATGTAGATAGATGGTCCTCTGCTTGCATGTCAATGTCAGGTCAACGGTCTGTATATATGGGTCCATTCCCTCTATCTAGATGTTCACTGTCTTCATGTACTGTAGATAAAGGGTCTCCTACCTGGATATAGATGGAAGGTTTACTGCCTGCATATAGATGGAAGGTTTACTGCCTGTAAGTAAATTAAAGATCTACTACCTGCATATAGATAGAAGGTCCACTCCCCGTGTCTACGTAGAAGGTCCACTCCCCGTGTCTACGTAGAAAAGGGCCACTCCCTTGTCTAGTAGGGGTCACTCCCTGCAATCTAATAGAAGGGCCCCCACTGCCTGCGTCTACGTAGAAGGTCCACGCCCCACCTACAAAAGGGAAGGGTTTTCCACTGGGGGGGGGTTTTTTGTAAAGGTCCCCTGCCTTTCATCTACGTAGAAGGTTTCCCCTGCCCCCGCATTAGAGAAGGTAAAACCCCCCTCGCTGTAGAAGGTCCACTCCCTGGTTACGTAAAGGTCCACTCCCGGTCTACGTAAAGGTATCCCTGCGTCTCGTAAAAAGGTCCACCCCCTTTTCTTAACGTAGAAGGTTCCATCCCTGCGTCTACGTAGAAGGTCCACTCCCTGCGTCTACGTAGAAGGTCCACTCCCTGCGTCTACAAAAAAAAGGTCCACCCCTGCGTCACGTAAAAGGGTCCACCCCCCTCGTCACGTAGAAAGGTCCTTTTTCCCCCTGCGTCTAACTTAGAAGGTCCCTCCCTGGTCTACTTAAAGGTCCACCCCCCTAGTCTATAGAAGGTCCACTCCCTCGTTTTGAGAAAGGTCCACTCCCTGGTCTACGTAAAAAGGTCCACCCCCCTGGTCCGTAAGGTCCCCCCCTGCGTCTAGTAAAGGTCACTCCCTGCGCTACGTAGAAGGTCCATCCCTGGTTAGTAGAAGGTCCCCCCTCCCCCTGCTTTACGTAGAAGGTCCACTCCCTGCGTCTAGAGAAGCCCCACCCCCGCGTCTACAGAAGGTCCACTGACTGTAATTAGATAAAAAATTCACATGTAAATGGTAGTACCATTGCCTATTTTTAGATGGAAAGTCCATTTTCTGTATGTGGATTGATGGTCCTCTGTATGTGGATGGATGGTCCTATGTCTCTATGTAGATGAAAGGGCTCTTTCCTTAAGGAAGTGTGTGACCTTTCTTAAAGGGACATATAATAAAAAGCCTTACTATACATTGTCAAAACACAAAAAAAATATAACAGAAGCACCTAGAAATGAATGCAATATTGTCCATTAACACGGATAAACAAGCACAGACCTGCAGAAAAATAGGACTGGGAAAGTCTGATCTGCAGATGAGATCACAATGATTTGAAGATGTCTACTGAACACATGTAGTATATAATAGATAAAGTAAGGTTGTTTTATCTATACTATATTGTCTATATTGTAATTATAATTAATGCCTCTGTGAAGAATACTCCCATATGTTCAGCTTTACGGTGAATGTCCACCTTTAAACACCATGTCATGATGAGATCTAACATACATGCTGTTTTGCTTACACCAAGCTCATCCCCTGCATAAATGATGGAAAACCGACTGCCTGTACACACAACTAGAGGGCGCTAAATGTATAATATTTTATTATGAGGCCATACCAGAATAAATTCAGCTCCTAGATTCTAGTTTTGACTACAAACAGCAAGTATACCATTGTTTAGTTTTATATCAAATTAATTAGCTTTAGTCCTATTAAAACAAAAAGAACAACCTCCCACCAAAAAATGTTAAAGTTAGACGTTCTGATTAATATTACCCTGTTTCCCCGAAAATAAGACACCCCCTAAAATAAGACATAGTGCTTTTTTTTTTTAATGCAATTCAGCGTTTGGCTGCTTATGCTGATGTTTGTGATGAAATCACTACAGTATATTAATACATTTTGATTTTTTTTGTTCAACAATAAATGTGAATTATTGTTCATGGGAAAAAAAAACATCCCCTAAAAATAAGTCTTAGCTCGTCTTTAGGAGCAAAAATTAATATAAGACACTGTCTTATTTTCGGGGGAAACACGGTATGCATGATTATAACGTACAACATAAAGACACTGAAATGTAGGGCAGGCGGACTAAACTAGTTGTAGTTCAAGTCTTTAATACCCTGCAGTGGGGTTAAATTAAAAGCTAAAACACCAGAAAATAAGAGGTCTCGTTCACATTTTGCAAACTTCAGGGGTTTGTTTCACAAAGAAAATATTTTTAGTGGGAAAAGTCTGGTAAAACCCCAAAATTTTCTAAATTCATTCACATCTCAGATCAGACTCTTAGACTCATTCAGATCCCAATTTAGACTCCTAAAATTAAGACAAGACCAGCTTAAATTATTCAGACCCAGACCATACGGAAAAGGATACTTTTTCAGGATTTTGTAGAAGTGCTTCAAGATGCAATGGAGGAGATACCGTCCTTCTCTAATGCATCTATAACAGCGGGTCTTCGGGGTCTGGATAGCTAGAGTCCTTGGTTTAGATTTTGACCCAGTTCTTCTCCGGTTGATTTCCTTAGGTTTTTCCTTGAAAAAATAAGGACGTTTTTCCCCAAACTCCCATTCTCCCCCCCCCCCCTTCCTTTTTTTTTATTTAAAAATGAATTTCCAAAGATTATTGCCACAAATAGCAAAGGGCATAGACCCAATCAGGACTAGATCCCCCACTCTCCAAAGGGGACCATAGCAAAAACATGATTTACTTTCTTTTGTGCCTCGTAACCTGTGTCAATTTTTGGTTTTTCCCTCCTATATTGCTCCCTTTTTATAGACAAATAAAAAGATTTACTGTTTTCACAAAAATTAATAAAACCCCATCACTTTTTTGTAAATATTGTATCATTTCAGGGGACAACACTTAAGAAAATGACATTTTGGGATATAATGTAAAGTAGTCAGTGAAAACCTTAAAAAATGGTGAAAAATTTTGGTGTCCCCTAAAAATAACTCAACACAGCCATCAATGTCAAAAACCGCTGGCAAAAAAAAGTGATTTCACTCCTAAGTAAAAAAGGGAGAAAATTGTGCTCAAAGTGTCAATTTTGGGTTTTGGGGCCCCACCCAAATTTTTTCCAAAATTGCCTTAACTCTCTTGGGCAAAAAGGTTTGGGGGCAATCCAGGGATCCTCTTCCATGCCCGACACACGAGATGGTGGATGTTAAACACCTTATGCTCCACCCCCTACCATTTGATGATTTTCCCACAGATGTTAAATAGAGTTTGGGTTTTGGAGACATGCTTGCTAGCCAGCACCTTTACCCTTATTTTTTTTAGAAAGGGCAGTGGTCGTTTTGGAGGTGTTTTTTTGGGTTAACCCTATCTTTTTTGGAATACTGTACTTTGCCCCCCAATTTTGAGAGGGATTGATCATGCTTGTTCAGTATGCACAGAAACTTAGGGGGCAATTATGGTTTCCCAAAAATGGACTGTAGCTCCCCCACCCAACAGCACTAAGGCACCTCAAAAAAATGAGACTCCCCCCAAACCATGTTTGGGGACTTTTGGGAAAAGACACACTCTTTTTATGTAGTCTCACCGGGTTTGCCCCCACAAAACGCATAAAACCCCTTCTAAACCCAAAATTTAAGTTTATTTTGGGGTCTCATCAGCCCACAGGCCAGGGTTTCCCAGTAGCCCATGCCCTTTTAGTTTTGTTGCTTAAAGAAAACCCTGTGTGCGGGTCTTTTTTTGTGCTTCTTCTTTAAAAGATTTTTCCCTTTCTGCATGACAGTCAGGGCGGGGACCAATTTTGATGCAGGTGCGGCGTAGGGTCTCGCACGGGACAGGTACTTTCCACCCTTTTAAACCTTCAGCAATATTAGAACCCACCCCATCTCTGGATGGGGGACGCTGAGCATGTGCACTCAACTTTTTTGGCAACTATGGCGAAGCCCGTTCTAAATTTGGAAAAAAGTCTTCTTAAAATGTCTTGTTAAAAACCCCTGGGATGGTTTTTTGGCCAACTTGGGAATCTTTTAAAGCCCCTTTGGGCCTATTTTATGAAAAGCAAAATAGACATTGGGTGGATACATGTTGGGGTTATTTTTAGGGGACACCCCAAAATTTTCATATAAAGCTTTAAAATGACTATTTTAAAATTGTATCAAAGTGTCATATCTTTTAATTTTTGGGCCCCTTTAAAAGTTATAAAAACAATATTTAAAAAATTTTTAAGGGGGGCAATCCCCTTTTGGGGAATACTTTCCAAAACAATGGAGGGAAACCCGTATTGCTGTGTATGCCCCAAAAGTTTTTTTTTTTTTTTGGGCCCGTTTTCCCTTTATTTTTTATTTTTTTGAAAAATATAACACCTTGGCTATTCTTAAGTCCGGTCCCAAAATTTTAGTTTATTAAAAAAGCATAACAAAATAGGGACCCGAATTTTTTTTTTTAACACTGGAGAAATTGTACAATATTTTATTTGTTCCCACAGCCAAAATGTGTATTCTTTTGAACAGGAACATTTTCCTGTAGTGGTCATAATTTATAAATGGAGCAATGAGGCCATTTTGCCACCTGAAAAGAGAAAAAAAAGAAAAAGCTAAGTCCCAAGAGCAAAAAATAGTTTTTTTTAAACCCCAAAAACAATCCCTTGGAATTTTGTCCAGCAAAATAGATGTTCACAAGCCATGTTTTTTACCGGGGTAATACGATTATTTGGGGGAAGTATCTCTTTAAATCCTCCCTCACGACCTCTTCAGTGGTTTGCTTTTGTGTGTTTAGAAATTGGTTCTTTCCCCTTTGAAAAATGTCTTCATTTTGGTAACAAGCCCACAGAAACGACTTTTTCACTCTTTTCTCCTGAATTGATTTCTTTGTCTTTTTCATGTCTAAAAAATGTCAGCTTTGACATATCTGGATTAGGTGCTTTTAAAAAAATTCTTACCTGTTAATCTATTATCTAATCTTTGCTTTCATCTGTTTATGTCAAACTGTTTATCCTCCATCCAATTTCTTGGGTGTCTTTCTCCATTTTCCGTTATCTTTCTTTTCAACTATTATCTGTCTATCTATAATCTGTAAAAAAAAGGGAAGCTGATTAGGGAATTGATGTTCTTGCAGAACTTTAGAAGGTCGCCAAGGATTTTCCACCCTTCCTCAAATTTTCCCATTTAGAGGGAATTTTCTTTATGCAGCTAAAGCAGACCCCCAGCCTTAGAAAAATCTTTGTCCCCATTTCTGACTGATTTCTTTCAGTTATTTTTTATTTATCATTATGACATTTATTTTGATCGTGCAAAAACAATTGTGAGTTTTTATTTTTATCTTGTATTAAAAACCAACGCATTTTTTAAGAAGTTAATTTTGAAGCTTCTCATGGTTTCAGATGGGTTTTGGTTTTATGATTTAAAGTTACAGGGTTGATAGTGTTATAGATCCTTGTACAAGGAGAACAGGACTGTTGGGGCATAAAAAAATTGGGGGCCCCCAGGTCAGAGCTCCATCAGGGTGCGTTCCATGCGAGGACAAAACCGGTTGGGGTACCGGTTTGTCCTTTTTGCAGCCCTCCCCGGGCCCGGGGGGGGGGGGTTTTTCTCCCCCGATGAGCCCCCCCCCCCCCCACATTCACAAGCACGATTCCATCCGAAAACTGGACGAGAATGTGCAAGTAGAAAGTTTTGCGGGGACCCCGGGCGGAAAGACCCCGGACAGAAAAAAAACCCGTGCAGTTTGGGGGCTGCTGCAGGGGGTTTTCCTAGAGCACCTTGTGCTCATTTTTGGCCGGGTTTTTTAGGTGGTCTGCAAAACGCAAACGCCTAAAAACCGGTGAAAACCCGTGCCGTGGGGGCATGTTCACTGTGCAAAGCTAAACAAGAGAGTGTATTAAATCCTTCTAAAAATTTCTTATTTTGCTCAACTCTTTGGTAAATTTAGCACGAAGTGTGTTAATAATTTAAGTTCCCCTAGTAACCTCATGATTTCTCTCGGGGTGACCACCATTTAAAAAAGGGCACCTATTGTTTTTAAGTAGTTCCGGGTAGTACTGAGCATTGCTTTTGTACTGTCCCAAGAAGCTCGGGCCATTTACAGTTTGTTCTTTCCTTACAAAAAAACACCATTAGTTAACCTGCCGGCATATGACTAAACTGGTTCTCCAAATAAGATATGAACGGTTCTCACTACAAAGATTATTTTTCAAGATAAAGGCAAAGTAATTGAAACTTTTTTCTAGATACAGTGTGTAAGGGAGCCCACGGGAAACCTGAAAAAGAAAAAACCGGGTAAGGTAGACCGTGTAACCCATGCGAGGCCCCCCAAAATTGCATAATTATAAAATTGACCATTGGTGGTGGCAGCAAGGTCGACTTTTTCCCACACTTCCCAAGTTGAAAAACAAACAAAGAAAAGAAGCAAAAAGGGGACATCAGGAAAAAATAGGTCAAACCAGAGACGCAAAATGATACAAAAAATGGGCAGGAAAAAAAATGAGGTCAAGAAGACAAAAAAAGAGGTACCCAATTCCAAGCAATAAATCCAATAGATATCCCAGCCAACAACAAAGACTATTGAAGCGATGCCCAAAGAGACAAAGGGTCTTCTTATGGGATGGCAGGGTCCTGGTCCAGGTATGATTGGGCCGCCCCTCCTACATCCAGACCCACAAACAAATTGGGAGGGAAGGGAGATAGTGGGAAAAGCAATGGGCTATCACCCCTCGTCTAAAAATATCTGCAGCCCCGACTAGGGGGTGCAGAAGTAACCAGATGAGTGTGGGGGAGAACTTTTCAATCACCACCAGGGGTAAGGACTCCCAGTTCAGACGGTAAAAGAAAAACATGCAATTCAGGCAAGAATCATGGAAAAAAGCAGTCTTGCCGTAGTTAACAGGCGAGGACTGCGTGAAACCTGAACAGGCACGGCATTCACATTGGCAATTTAATTTTTACTTTACTCTGAGATAAAGATATTTTATGGCTCTGAGTGCACAAGATTCTAGGGTTCCTGGTTTTTTGCTATAACTCTGCTATCTTATTAGGGAAGAGACAAGGGATGAATCACCATGGACAAAAAGCCAATCCCCTCCAGGGAAACGAATTATCTGTAACAAATTTTCAGATAAGCCTTCTTTTCTCCTCAAGCCCCATGTGCCCCGTGTTTTTCTGAATATTGATCTCCTGCACTTTTCAGTGTAACAGCTCAAATACTTAGAGAAGTAAATATGCTAACACTGCTAAGAACCGCCCACACCTGAGGGGGACAGAGTGAGTATACAGCTGCTTGTGACTTAATGAAACAGCTTTTTGAAAATACCCCTTTAAATTATACTGGCTCCCCCAGCCTTGTCGAAATATAATGCCCATTGGGCGAGTTTTTACCCCTTTTTATCTGGGAAAAAACTTGAGTACCCCCCCCTGTTTTTTCTATTTTTACAATGTATTACTCCCAATATTGTGTCATTTAAAAGGCTCCGGAAACTAATGGGGTTACATTAAATTTTATTAAAAAAACACACAGGCCCCTAAAACTGTTGGTCTGTTTCATTGGTGGGGTTTAACCTCAAAGAGTTATTGCAATGCGGATAGAAAGTGTTAAAGGGTAGCCGACACGACAGCACAGCAAGGTTTTTCATCAGATTTTTCCTGGATTTAGTACTTAAAGGGGTTTTTATAAATTTATTAAAAGGTTTCAAATAAGGGGACAGTTTTAAAACAAAACAACTTTGCAATTTGGGTGTAATTAGCAAAAACGTCTTGTTTTCCCGCCTGCCTTATCTTTGTTTTGTGTAAAACACTGTTCCCCAGGGCGGGGGGATTTCCCCCTCCTTTATTTCATTGGCTGACGGCTTACTAATTTACATTGTCCGGCCCCCGGTTGTATTCAGAAGCTCCCTTTCCTCTCCATAGAATAAGGGGGCCCGCAACAATTTCACTTTGCTAGCCAGCAGAACACGTGACACTGCAGCTGTTTACAAACAAAAACAGCAGAATTGTGCCCCCGGTGCCTAATGGTGTAAACATAGAAGGGAGACAGATCCGTGCTGCTCTTTAAAGTTTATAGAAAACTGGATTCAACTGTAACAAACCTCCACTGTGGAGGAGAAGTGTCAGTGCTCTGAGTTCATAAAGACTGTCTAGACTGAATGCAGGGCGTGGTATGTAAACATACAGCTCTTAAAAAATAAGACTGCGTATACCCAGTACGGTTTAGAACCGCAATGAAAATCTGTACTGTAGTTTACATAGCACAGATTTTTCTGGTCAGTTTAAAAATCCAAACCTGCTCGATTTTTCCGCAGGATTTGCCGTCAGGTTCCCATACATCAGTGTACGGGGCCAGTGGCAAATCCCGAAAACCGACAGCAGTTTTTAGCACAAATCTGAGCTAAAAACCGTGGGTCCAGCGATGTTAAAATGTTGCTGGATTTTTGGACACCGTTTTAACATTGCTGGTAGATATAGCCTTAATTGTCGGGTGGGTGGTTTATGCATCCGTATCTGAGAGCAGGATATAATAGAGCAGGGATCCTCAAAATGCGGCCCTCCAGCTGTTGGGAAACTACAACTCCCATCATGCATTTATATACTCTATAACAGTGGGAGTGATGGGAGTTGTAGTTTCCCAACAGCTGGAGGGCCGCAGTTTGAGGATGCCTGTAAGAGAGGGAGAGAAGCTGAGCTCTGTGATCTCTAGGGTTATATGATAGAGGGAGAGAAGCTGAGCTCTGTGATATATAGAGTTATATGATAGAGGAGAGGCGCTGAGCTCTGTGATCTATAGGGTTATATGATAGAGAAGAGGAGCTGAGTTCTGATATACAGGGTTATATGATAGAGGAAGCGAAGCTGAGCTCTGTGATATATAGAGTTATATGATAGAAGAGAGGAGCTGAGCTCTGTGATCTATTTGGGTTTATATGCTAGAGGAGAGAAGCTGAGCTCTGTGATGTATAGGGTTATATGATAGAAGAGAGAAGCCGAGCTCTGTGATATATAGGGTTATATGATAGAGGAGAGAAGATGACTCTGTATATATTGGGGGTTATATGATAGAGGAGAGCTCTGTGAAAATTTGGGTTTTTTGAAGAGGAGAGAAGCTGAGCTCGTGATAAAA